>JAKMXF010000322.1:0-297730 GCA_024704765.1 Oopsacas minuta | reverse complement strand
TTACTAAGCTAGCTAATGGCTTTTTGCTGTGAGGTTATGAGGACCCAAGCATATGTCTGATCTAATGATTCTTGACTACAATTCTCTGAACCTCCGTTTTGTTATACAATAATACATTGCGTTCCCCCATTATGTTTTGAAAATGGGGTCGTATCTATCTCCATATTTGTCTTGCAATGAATCCTAATAAGTAAAATGATCTCTCAAATATTTCACGAAATGTAAAACTGAATAAAACGTATTTTCAATTATTTCTAAGTGAATGGAATTTGTTACATAAAAATCAACAAATTTTGTTATTTATTATTTACAATTATTTAAAATGAACAAATTATACAATAATTGCATACATGCATAAATTACATTGAAATTTTAGAAACTCTAATTTTATACAATAAAGGAAGTGTTCCCGTTATTAAAGTGAGGAGGGCTTGTCTGAGGAGTAATCTCTTCTCTATATTCGGGAGGTTCTAACGGTAATGGTGCCATGATACGTCCTATGATTTGTCTTGTAATTAGAGGGTTCATTATTACTGTACTTGATGCACTATAAAGAGATTGTAATATTCAACAAAGGCTCAATACAAGTTTACTATCTCAAAATATTTATGAATATCAATGGAGTATTTAATGATATATGTCCTACTTTGATGATTTATGGATCCCTTGATGGTTCACGGACGTCCACATGATCATAAAATTTGTATTGCAGTCTATGGGAGGGGGTCCATGGTTAAAAAGGTTGGGAACCGCTGAACTACACAATAAATATTTTAAAATGCTGATTAGTATTTTGAATACACATTTCTACTCCTTAAAAAAGATATCTCATTGTCATGAAGATAATTGGTCATTGAAACCCCTGGCGGTCAACTGATGAAGCCCTCAACAACTTTACACCTGAATATGAGAAGTTGCTGTTGAGTAACAAAGTCTTATTAATTACTGTTTGTTGAATAGGAAATATAATACATTGCCAGCTTCTATCCGTATTATATTATTGTATGCATTGCTCTCATATATAAAACTCTAGCTAAGGTTAAATTAATGTCTATTTACGTAATAGTATTGTAGATACTATCTTAGGTCTGTTTTCGTCAATGTAATGCATCAAATGATGAGCTTGCAGCGTAGAGAATTTAGCATTATAGTTTAATATATTAATAGACATTAACGTAGGATGAAGTTGAGCTTCCATTAAAATAAACTCTCGTTACAACGAAGACCCCAGTTTCATTTCATTATAAGCGGAGTAAAGAATTACTTCGTCGGAAGGGAGTTTCGTTATATCCTAATTGGTTATGACAGGAGTTTACTGTAATTAGTGATATTATATAAATAGGGCTGTTATACATTGTCTATACCTCCCCTTGGTTACGTCACGTAACTTCTGAATGACCATTTTTGCATATTTGATCAATAATCTACTGTTTAGAGCTAACTTTATAGAATGAATCCTTTATTGAGTAATAAACATCAAAATAATGAACAGCAACCACAAAGATCAACTGCTGCACAGAAAAAAACAAATGCTCATCGTGTTGTGAACAAGGCACAACAACAAAACAAACAACGTAGACCACCACCTCCAGCGCGTGAAAGATTCATGACGTCACCACCAACTTCAAGTGAAATACGTGTTGAATATGCTCAACCTATGGGCATTGACGATAGACTCACACATTTATCACAGTTATTCCCTGACATAGATAGCCCAGTTATAATGGACATATTAAGACAGAAACGAGGTAATATAGAAGCTGCTACACATGACTTATTTCAGTTAACTAATCCATCCAGTATGGATACTGTATCTCCCCCAACAGTTCCTGGTGTAGATTCATTTGAATTACCGCCGTGTTATGATGATCTAGATGCATACTATTTCCCTGCAGAAAAATCTGTTGATATAAACGCTTCGTTACCTGTATTCACGAAAAATCAGACCCAAGAGAAACCGAGATTAGGGCAGCATCCAGAATTAAAACGGTTTAACACGAGTGTGGGTATATTGCGACCGGAAGCACCGATTTCACCTCCTAAGGATTATCTCACTAAATGGAAGAAGGGGGAAACAAATCGGCTTAATGTTAACGGTAAAACTGTATTAATCGGTCCGTTACCTAATGATTTCCTGCGTGTACGAATTTCAGCCCCAGTTCGTGCAAAATCTTTTCCGGACACGCCTATTGCTCAGTTCTCCACAGGGCCAAACGATGAGATTTCTCGTACCAGAGAGGGCCGTATCTCTCCTTTTCGATTACCACTCAAACTTGAAGAGCTAGATGTACCCATTGACCCGGACGAGACTGAAAATCAAGTTTTTGAAGATTATAAAATAGCTCATTATTTACAAAATGTGGAATTTCTACAGCGAGTTAAGCAGAATCAGCAATTATATAGCGAGGTAAGACAAGCCGCGAACATGGACTCATCTCAATTCCATTCTCAAGGCACGCTGAAACGAATGGATAAAGCAACGAAGAAAAAATTAACCAAACTCGCGAAAAAACTGCCAAAAAATACTTTTCAACAATATACTTAGGTAGTTTAATATACGAATAAGTTGTTTGAGTAAAATATTTTATTTATCAAATTAACACTAATTCTTCCTTCTTTTGCTTTACAATACTTTTTACATTTTTATTCATGTTTTTCCCTATACATTCCCATAAATATGTGTTAATACATAATATATTGAGTCACACTTATTTAGTTCGCATATTTGGGGCGTTTTGTGCTCCTAGGGGTGTCAATATGCAACTACAACTTGGGTTTATTCATAGTTATACAAATACAATATTTCAACTCCCCGTTATATCGAAGCTCAAAGGACCGCGATAATTACTTCGATATGACTGATAAATTTATGTAACTTTGACAGTTTGGGACCATTTTTGTTGAATTTCAGACTTTGATATATCTGTGCACGATATTACGGAAGTTGTCTGTATATTTCTAAATATAACTACTGCTAGTTATATAAACAAACATATCAACAAAACTTACCTATATTTCTTTCTGAAGCATCCATTTTTGAATAATCGCATATCCAGAATATTGAACACAGCTGCAATAGTCAACAGTGCTGTACATAGTATTATTAGATAATAGCCGTAGTCAAATTCTACATATACATCAGTATATATTTTCCTTATAGGGTCATCTGTATTATGATAGGGGATTCGATCCGTCACCCAAAGCCATAGACCCATTATAGCAAGGTAGTTAACACAGGCGAATATGTTGAAAACGGAAAATGAAGCTAAGAAGTTTAAATACGCTGGACAACAGCCTAGACTCACTATTACGCCTGATACAGTCAGTGCCATGTTGAATAGTAGTATTATTACGATACATACGATAAGGCTTAGCTCTCCTGGATTGTAAAACTCAAAAACTAAAGGAGATAACATATATGAAAATTGAATTATTCTATCAGTATTAATGGATGATTTGCAATTTTAGCCATTGAATAGCAATGTTTGATATATGCAATTGCTTGTGCCACTTTTGCATGGTCATATCTCGAAAACTATAAGTCAGTTTTATATGCTCAAAATTGCAAAACTGTGTATGTTCAAAGTGCCCTCTTCCCGCAAGGTTATACCCCAGGACAATTCGTTCGACCATTAAGACACTATGCTGGGTCTTAAATACAAAGCGAAAAGATAACTTACGATTTTGGTATACAACAGTTGTCTCATTATCTTCTCCAACTTTCAACAACTTAACAAGGAATAGGCCATATTCTCCAATATATATTCCATCTGTTGTAGAGACCAATTTTGTCCAATTTGGTATAGCAATAGCTCCTAGCACTAACACAACCGATAGCAATGCAAATACTAATGAAACGTAATTTCTTCTCCTTCCACCGTCTTCATTTTCTTGACTCGTATCCTGGGTTATTCCAGGCTCTACCAGAGGTTCGTCACTCGCTCCTTCTTCAGTAGTTCTCGCTGGGCTATTTTCTCGTTCTACTTCAACGTTGCTCATTTTTACTACTTTGAAAGTCAATCCTCTAGTATTTATATCTCATCGATTTATTGCACAATAATATTATTACTAAACCGAGTTTATAAGCAATACCTGAATATTCAATGAAAATGATTTAAAGACTCTTAGATATAATTATAAATGCTGAACTGTTCTATTTACGTAGATTACTGATACGGATGTATCCATACGTGTGTTCTCTATTAATTTTCCGAGTAGAGATTGGTTAAAAAGAGATTAGCGATTGTAGGAAGTATAATTAATTGGAAATTCCATATTTGTTGGTTAATTCATATGCGAATTATATATTATTTAAATCAATTAAAATGATACAAGATAGTTCAATAGGTTATAGCATATTTGTGTATATGATCGCAATATTTTGGGGATCATATAGCAATACACAAATGTAGCTATACCGCAGGGGCGGATCCGGGAATTTTGAGAAGGGCGTGTTTTCCATGAGTCCTACAAACGCATGCTACCTGTAAATACACTACTATGCAACCAAATACTT
Organism: Oopsacas minuta; assembly: GCA_024704765.1. Taxonomy (NCBI): domain Eukaryota; kingdom Metazoa; phylum Porifera; class Hexactinellida; order Lyssacinosida; family Leucopsacidae; genus Oopsacas; species Oopsacas minuta. The sequence continues at coordinate 293,214 of JAKMXF010000322.1, read as the reverse complement.
AGGAGTGTTGTAGTTACGACAGTGTGCATACAATAAATCCTATAAAGTAACAGATGATAAGACTATCGCAGAGGAAAACAAATATGGAAGTTTTCAGGGAATTTATAGACACAATTGTGCCTATAATTATCATTGCTTTCTTCCTGCAAATTGATTGGGCCTCATTCTTGTTTATTGCATCCATTGAATATGTTAGAGATCTTATGTAGATATTCTAAGTTGTATACTCTCGGACGTGTTTGGTTTATATTTGTAAATATTAATTGGGAATCCTATCCAGATTACAGATCCTATGTCAATATTCGCAGAAATAGTGTCATGAATGCGAAAGTTGGAGATGTTAATTAAACTTTGAAATTTAGCACAAATACCAATTGTACAGTGGATACACCATTTAAAATATATAGAAAGATATTCTCTAATATTCTTAACTAGCATCTTAACTGGTAGAACCACACATTCACAGTTTTCTTCTTTTCACACGAATACAGTAGATAATAAGTTTAGAACACTTGAGATTGCTTTTTACTCTGCCGACTATACATTTGGATAGTGGCTCAGTAATACAATGGGTGACTTGGTATACACACACACCAAATTTGGCATCTATAAGCGTAGCAACCTCTAGTTATGCAATTATGCGGCTGACATCGGCTGACAGTAGCGTTCAGGGTTTTCCTCAAATATGCCACAATTAACACACGAATAAATAATCCCAAAAAATAAACAAGAATAATTATAGCATATTATTCATTAGCAAGTATTGCTGCATTAGCTCATACATACATGTAGCATATTAATAACTTAGCTCTGTAATTGCAGGACACAGGGATTATAATTTATCGTAGAAACGCCATTTTCACTAGGCGATATTTACACAATAAAACAAATCAGCAAAAACAAGATTGTTCTGTAAAATTTCTATCGATTTGAACTATATTATTAAAATCCAGCTTGGTTAAGTGAATTTTGCGTTCAAATAGCATAAATCTATAGGATAGCTTATTTAAGTTTGAATACGCAATTGATTGTCCAGCATTTCGAAGTTTACGTCTTTTTCAATCGCATTTATGCTGACCTGGTCGCCTAGCAAAGTTGGCTGTAGACTATTCAAATCAAATTGTTGCACTTGGAATCTATTATCGGCAGCTGCGTGTTGACAAGATGAGCTTTTTATGAAAAACGAGTGTTCTTCTTTGACTGTTGGGCAATTTGTTTGTTGTTGTGGTTGTGAGTAACTTCTCTCAAAATGTTGGCCTTGACAAGAGTTCAGTTGGAAGCAGGAAGGGGAGCTAGAAGTTGGGAGTTCACCAACGCTCTCCCTTTTTAAATCTTGCACTCTAGGGTGCTGCGTGTCCAAAATTTTATGCTCGATTTCGTATTCAGAGAAAAAAGTTTTTGGTCTTAGATATTGTGACTGTAAAGGCCCAGCACTCAGTGGTGGAGTTTTATGCTGCTGAACAACAGTAGAATTGCAAGTACTTCGTCTCCCGTAAGGATCTGAGAACGTGTGAAGCACACTCATACGTTTATACTCGCTATAAGCTGGAGGTTGCAACTGCTGGTGTTGATGGGTGACACTATGCAGGAATGGATTGTGTAATTCCTGCGTAGGCTCTTGGTATGCTTGCATTGGTTCGTAATGAACTGAGTGGTGTGTGGTGGTGAACGAACGCGCACGCTCTCGCGGTACAACAGGTGGATGGTAATAAGCTGGCTTTACAGCTTCGTTGATATCGACATAGGGTGGGGAAAGGTTCATAGTAAGGGAAGATGATCTACCTCTTTGATCAGGTATCAGTCCAATTTGATGTGGTGTTAGTGGGAGAGGAGAGTTGAGTGGTGAAGTCCATGGTGCTTGTATGTTAGCACTGCAGTGGGATATGTCACTGATAGTGTCTGGGTTGGTGTATCCCAGAGAATGAGCACAGTTAGGCCTACTGGAGGAAAAGTATATAATATATTATCGACTGGGATCTTACAATGCAAAGTTTGAGATATTAATTTGATAAATAATTAAGAGCCTCAGCCATGAGAGTGGTTCCGGGGGAGGCCTTGGCCACACAAAATGATGAGTAAATCTGCCAAACTTTCGTAAAAACTACTTGTGAAAATTACAAAAACATGTGTACACCCGAAACAATTGTTGGGGCCTCAAATGAAGTTTCTTTTATGAATGGCTCATCACACATACCTCTCACTGCTCTTCCTTACATTAGGACTTATAGTGTGAATAAGCGTACTTTCAGCTGGATGTGAATTACTCCTGAGTCTACATTTGGGACTGGTAGGACCATAATTCACTTCGTTATGAGGACTTGGATTCCATGTGCTAGTTGTCGTTGCAAAGGGTGTGCCTAACCTCGGACTGTGTGGACTCAACATATTCCCGAATGAACCAGACCTCTGTTTCATAATCGGTGACGTCATAGGGGTACTAGCTTGTGAATCTCCAGAATATACATCACTTGAATTCGTCCTGAGAGAAGAGACAATTTTCAAATATTTGCAACGACAAAATTGGCAATTTATCCATAGTAATATAATATAAATACAGTCAACTCCAGTTATATCGAAGCTCAAGAGAGACCGCGAAAATTACTTTGATTTAAGCAGAGTTCGACATAACCGATGAAAGGTGTGTTTCTTTGACAGTTTGGGACCATGTTTGTACAATTTCAGACCTCTATATAAGCGGGTACTTCGATGTGTACGTATTCTATATAATAGGAGTTGACTGTACATACTTCACTACAAACTATTCTCGCGTGTAGGTGCATTTCCATGGTTCATTAAATTGAATATCTACACTTATGTAGCTGAAAAAATGATCGAAATTATTGAATCAACTATAAACTTTGCACCATACAAACATTAGAACATACAAACTATTCAAATTGCGTAACTTGTAAGTGATATTTGAACTGTTAACACCTGTGTCACAGTTCCATGAGCACTATATTAAATTTTCAGCCATTAATGTAATTAGATACACATAGAAGCATGCTAGTAATTTAATAGGCCAAATGTATTACTCAATCGCAATTAATAAACTGTTAAACCCTCCCCCATTGAGAATATTATATTGTATAAGTGTATTGGCACTCAAAGTATAAAGGTTGTGGTGCGATATCTCCAATGGATGTGTAATTCTTAAGAGTATATCATGTTCAAACTTGTCTAATGAAATCGATACAAACTTTGAAGTTTAGAGTTTAACATATGAAGAATTTTAATAAAGTCTAATCGTTTTACAGTTAGAGTTGGTACTTCTGTATTTGAATTACTCGAGAAGATGATTGAAACATTATTTTTCAGAGACCAGCCCATTAATTTAAGAATCAGCTTACCTAATTGAAAAGATGTTTGTCTAATCTCCGTCAGTGTCTATTATAAATTTCCCTATTTCTTGTATAGTAAACTCAAAAGGATAATTTAGTTATCCAAGATTTATAGGGAACTCGTTAAAGCTACAAACTTGATATTTGACACTGACTGTAAATTTGGGTAACTATAAAACGACAATCTGTGCTGACAACATCAATTGAATTTATTGGAACTATTGTTGTAGGCACTATAAAGTCATAAATTTAAACTTAGTGCCTCCAATTAATAGTGCCACTGTAAATACATTTAAGTCCTATTCTATGCTGTCGGCACGGATTGTAATTTTAGAAATGTCAAAGCAAAATCTCAAAATCTGACAAGAGGGCAATCGTTCTAATCCAATCAAATGGAGTATTTACACTTTCAGAAGCAGATTCAAGTCTAATTTCTCTAATAACGAGGCGGCACACTATTAAATCAGTCAGCAAAAGTATCTTACTTTATTTCAAACAATCTGATTGTATTACTCTATTAGACATTAATATTTTAAAGCCATTGATGATTTATTGCTGGATTGTTAAGTGGGTTAATTACTCGTAATTAGATTGTGAATTTAATATAAGTAAATATTAATATTTACATATATTAGACATTACACATGTTTCATGTATTATTTCATTACTAGGACTCTCGCCGTTGGGTCTAAGATCAATTTGCCTTTATGTGCTGAGCCTTATTTACGTAGAAATCGCCTCGAATTTGGAAAAAATTTCAAATATCCTCGGCCGGAACAATTGTAAATTCTGAATGTTTGTAATTTGTTTTTGTTGTCTCTTTGCAATGAATTTTAGAGACAAACCAAAATAACAAACAAGGCAAACTTATGCGAAGGTGAAAGAGTGAAACTAATCAAAATTTGTTACGGGGGTTCATAATTTGTCTGAGTAATCTTGGAGATAAAATCGCAGCAAAGATCCCAGCAGAGTTCAGTAACTAGTATTACATATAATTAGCTTGTAGTTCAACTACCAAAGTGATAATGTAACAATAAAATAAAGGTGAATAAGGACATTACACATGATTAAACTTTAAATATATCGCAACACTATCATTGATTATAAATATATCTTACTAGCTTGCAGAGGTTAAAAATACCTACCAATTGATTAGCATTTTTGTTAGCAAAAATGGTTTCTAATTGGTAGACGGCTTTAGTTGCTTCTTTTACAGAGAAATTACGAAACACAGAATTTCCCGTGCATTTATGGTCTGGATGGACGATTCTTAGAGGGATTCAAAATGTCTAGATGGTGTATTGCAATTACTCGTGTTTGGGGAATTTAGCAAATTTACTAATTTAGAGACAATGATAATTTGAAATTTGAAGGTGTTGGTCAGCTGAATCCCATTGGGTTGAATTAATGGAATTCGGGATTTAGTAACTATTAAGGTTTTCGTACAACCATCAGAAATGGTCTTTAAAGCCAAGAAAGAGAATAAAATAGATTCTGTCATTCTAGATTAGTACAGATAACTCCAGTTATATCTAAGCTCAAAGGACCATGAAAATTACTTAGATAAAACCGATCAAATTTATGTTACTTTGACGGTTTGGGTCTCTAATTGTACAAATCAGGACTCGATATAAGCGGGGGGTATTCGATATATCCGTATTCCATATATCAGGAGTTGACTGTATTTAAAAATTCATACAGTTTTGATTTGGGTAAGCCAAAGTTAAGGAGCTAGACAAGACGTCAGCTGATCGATATAATCTAGCTGTATCGTGTAAACAGACTCAGGAATAATTAAAGAATACACAAGTGTACTTCCCACTATATACATGTTGCAAACCTCCACGCCGTATTAAATTTCATTAGAGGTATTGTACATAAGGAAATCTATCCTTCTGGATTTTCTGCTGTAATTCATGCAATACTATCGATTTGGACACTGAGAGATTAGGCAATGGAAAGAAAGTATATAGTATTAGAAGTTGGTAAATATGTATCAGAATTTTCAAAGAGCAAAATATGTGAATGCAATTACGCCTGATGAGAAGGTAAGTTATCCAAGCCATAAATTCAGTCATTCGAGCAGTTCACATCCTTCTCAAGTACCTTAGAAACCTTCATGCACAAGTAAGGCCTTATAAAGCAGAATCCTTAAAATATTGATTAAGATTAAGTATGGATTATTCAAGATTTTGAATAATAAACATCTCCGTGTTGCGGCTCAATAAGTTTGAAGTTAGACATTTCCAAAAAAGCAATCAAAATACTCAAAAATTCTTGTTCGATTTCTCTCTTATTTGCTTCCATTAACCTAATTGGCATCAATTACTGATAACTCAAATGTATTCTGATATAATGAATTAATTGCTAGTGTAATAAAGGGTTCTAGCAGTAAAATAGCCTTCAAAACCGTGAAAGTGAATTAGCAACAAGACGTGGGTTCCTTACCAGTAGGAATGTGTCTCTCTGTGAATAAATTTACATATTTAAGATTATTAATATTGTTGTGTGTTGTTTACCATTAAATATTGATGTTAAGTCAGAACGATTGTGGAATTTTTGAATCTTTGGAGTTATAATAGAAAGGCCTATGTGGACATAATTCTACCTAAATCAGTGGAGTTCGATATTAGCAAATCGTATTTACACGAATTTCCTAGTCTAAGCAAATTTGCTATTACGTGAACCACCGTAAATATAAATACACCTACATACCTGGTAAGGGCTATTCCTCCTATTAATGGGGACTGCGGAGAGCAATCCAAGTTTGAGAAATTAATAGCTCCTTCTGATCCTCTTCTCGATCTACTTTTCTTCCTCTCCTTCCGTTTCATTGTAGGAGTCTCCTTGCCCAGTTCCTTGCGTCCAAGTTTTGGGGTACTTGGTCTGGGAGAGCTCGAATTCGGGCCGCGACGAGTTTTAGTCCCCGTTTTATCAGGGTTGATTGTCCACCAAGAACTCTTACCACTGGTCTCATTGGGGATTCGTTTAAACTTGTTATGAAGTGATAAATTATGGCGAATCGAATTCTAAAAGCAAAGAATAAACCTCATTATAAATACGTGAATTATCAAAAGATAGAGCCTGTGCCAATGTAATCTTAGTGGAATATTGAGAGATACATGACAATTGGAGGTATCTTAATCTCAAAAGTGTGAACTGGAGAGTGAACACACACACACATATATGCATAAATTCAACTTTTTATTACTGAGCCACTATACTAAAGTGTATAATCAGCACAGTAACAAATATCCAAATATAATTACACTGTGATAATTATACATAACATAAGGAAGAATGGCATTACTTGGAATAATGTTTGTAACAGGACTTATGTCGTAATTATCAGTCGCATCTTTGCAGAGAGATGAGGCCATTATTGGTTAGCGCATAAAATTGACGAGCAAATTACATCATTAGGCATGACTAACATTTTTGGAATCTATAGAAAAGTATCAAAAGAATTGAATAGATCGATTCAGAGGCAAAATCGTTCGAAAGGCAAGATGCCCTAAGAAACAGGAGCACATATATTGTTCATAATCAGACAAAGTTCGTATTAACCGGTTTAAACATAATTCGAACCGTAATTATGTGGAAAACATTGAATAAATACATTTAAGAAATACTATTCTATCGCAGGACTTCAAATGAAATTGAATGAAGAATTTGAATGGAAAATTGAACAAAAATTGAATGGGCAGAGAAACCTCGAATTATCAAAGTCTGATATTTAATAGAAATTGGGAGTTTTGATGTAGGAACTACAAAGATGTATAGTTTGATATAATGAAGCCGGTATTGGGAATACACACAATCTCTAATATGTTTGTATCGAATCAAAAAGTTCTTAGAATTACAAATAATAGAACGAATTGTGTTGGATTATAGGACAGGTGAATTCAGATTGTATGACGAAAATTCAGCCAGAATCACTGTCGCATTTGCAAAGAAATTCCAATTAATAATACGTGTGTTTAGGTTTATGGAGGCTCGACTGACGTATGTTGAAATTGGGAGAATTATTACTGTGCCGATTATGCCTTTAGTGTTTTAGCTGCCAGCATGAAATATACAAATCTTTATCTATACAATACGACTAGAAAAGTACAAAATTTGCAATTTCTAAGAGTAAATGCAGTATCAATATTTGACATCATTACAGAACTGCACTAAATACTGCTACAGGCATTGATGAAGCACAAATAGTGTACTATTTCACTTGATCTAGACTCGAGAGTCTAGACATTGATCTCTATAGAGTCTATATAGATTTTAGACAGAAGAACGACGCTTATGCCCAACTAATTCCATACTAGCTCTCCATTGTAAATAATCTATAAATATAGAAATATGATCAGCTATATAGCCTCAATAAAACCTCACCCATGAGAAACCTGGCAGTTATTAACAGTAACAATTCTAGTATTGTTCTTAGCAGTGATTAAATTTACAGTCAGTAGAATTTACAGAACATATATATGTGAAAAATGTGTTTTGCAACTTTCTTTGATCATTTCAATCAGAAATTATGAGATTATCTGACTATTCAATTAGTATTCATTTTATAACATAACAAGTTGGGGAAAGTTCAAAATGCTGTATAATGAAGAGCTAGCGTCATTGTATTACAATCTGAACTAAACTAAAATAGGAGTAGTCAAAGTGATATTTCTATTTTTAACACCTTTTAAGGTCAATTGTCTGTTTTATTTTAAGATACGGCAATCTTACATTTCGATATACTTACTAGAGTAAAATCGAAGCTTAAGGGTCCGTGAAAATAAAATCGATATAACCGGATGAAATATGTTATTTTGACGATTTGGACCATATTTGTACGATTTGAGACTTCTATATTACAGGAGTTGACTATAATATAATAATAAAATTCCTTAGCAAATTCCATATGGCATATCTAGCCAACTCACTTTCCATCCACTAGTAGAACTAGTGTCTTTCTTATCAGCAAAGTAATGAACGTTATCAACAATCCAAGCATAGATCTCTGCAAGAGTCAATCTTTGATTTGGAGAACTCAGAATTGCTTTAGTGATAAGATCAGCATAAGACATGTCTCCCCATACATTCTTGTTCTTTGATTTGTGGGAGGAACATTGTGTAGAACTCACTTGAAAATTCTATAAAATACGTTCAAACGTAAAGTAATGCTAGAATTAACAAAGTATGTCTGTGGGAAGTACAAGTATTAACACTTGTGCCTGCTAGCAGGAAAACAGCCAGCCAGTTTATTGAACATAACTTATCGTATGCACTGTGCGTATATTGCATTCTTGTGGGAGTGAGAATTAATTTCCATACATTCTTTCACACAACACAATTCATACAATTCGTATGTAGATCTCAAATAAATGCAATTTTCACACTTTCCACTCATAATGGTCGTTCGATCCAGATAAGGATCATACCCCAATTGTTATGGCTATACAAATTACAGAATAGAGAATGTATGTTGAGAATTAGCATATAAAACTTGGAAAATCCTAACTCAAAAATTGTTGTGAGCAAACCTGTGGTTGTGATAAATCATTACAATCCATCTCAGGAGACTGGTCAGGGCTAATAATACAATCTTGGAGAGGAGAATCCATCAAATATCCATCTGGGTCTAAATTCGGCTCAGTTTTGATAACAATATCATTTTGGATCGAAACTTCATTTTCAGTGCCATCTTCAAGCACGACAGTTGGCCAAGTAGAAGATCGTCTTCTCGCGTATAAAGAATTCTCAATTGCATTATTTACACTCTGAATGTCAGTGAATTGAAACGGTTCGTTAGTGCACACCCCATAATGCATCATTTGTGGATGAAAAGTGTTGAGATGGGGATATGTTGTCATTGAGCAATTCAGTATAATTGTGAGTTGCACAATACATATTGTGCTGGAAAGAATTTATACTTGTGCTAACCCTGTAAAGTGGGAAGCACAGGAATACTTTGAGTTAGTGGTAACTGACCAAGGATCTTGTCATCATCTATTTGTAATGCATATTGCAACTGTGTGAAGGCCACACACACCGAAATTCGCAATTACGTGCCATATTTTGATTTTTGGCTTCTAAAAGGAATCTAAGCGCAAACATTCTACCAATTCTGATAGACATGTATAAAAAGGAGAATTTGTTTGTTTGTATTTGTAGAATATTATGGCTGAAGGAAATACGATTCCTACTTTTCACTTCGATTCGCCTGAGGACCCCTCGAAACTTGATGCTGCTAAAAAATTCAAACTCTACTCGTCCATTTCAAGTATCTCTAGTCTGATAAGTACTGAGAGTCAGGCTACATTTACAGGGACTACTAATGAACTGGTAACACATCTACGTATGAAGCACGATGAAATGCAAAAAGGAACTTTTACGAGGTTATGCAATAAGTACCTCAATATCAAAGATCAAATCACAGATCTTTACATCGATTTTAGGGATGGTTTGAGGTTGATCAAATTATTACAGAAATTGAGTAGCGAAACAGTTGCAAAACCTGCTAAAGGAAACATGCGTATTCACTACATGCAGAATCTGAATGCTTGTGTCAAATTCTTGATCGAGCATAAAGTATATCTGAACAAGGTGAGCTGGACACAATTTTAGTGCTGTTAGGGCTCGCAAATGTAGAAATCTGGACAAATATTATTCCACAATAACTTCGCATGGTCATATCTGGAAAACTAAATTTGATTAGGCTCAAAATTGCGAAAATGTAGGTCAGAGTGCCCGAAATGTAAGTCAGAGTCCACAAACTTTGTATTGACACCTTAACATTCCTTAAATTCTTGTAGTTTGATTTGAACATACACAGCCGTTTCTAAGTGTATTTCTATATATGTGTCTTAGGCTTCTATAAGCGCAGAGAATATTGCTGAAGGAGATGAACGACGGACGCTTGGAATGATTTTTATGATATTTTTAAGATTCCAGTTGGCTGGCACTGATTTAGAATCTCAAGATTATAAGGGCAAGAAATCTGTAAGTTCAGTAATAGCATACGACTTTTGATCTGGCTTCAAATGCCAATTGATGCATTATGCTGTCGGCACAGATTTTATTTGTATTACATTATGTCCTTTAGGCCTTGCTTTTATGGTGTCAACATCAAACGGAAGGATACCCGGGCGTCGAATTGAAGAACTTTACATCTAGCTGGCAAGACGGTCTCGCATTCAATGCTCTCATCCACCATAACCGTCCCGAACTTATCAAATTCGATCAATTGGACAGATCAGATCCAGAAGCTTGTCTTTCTAATGCTTTTAATGTTGCACACAAACAACTGGGTGAGTATAGCCCATAAAATTGTATATACATAACCTGCACTCTAGATATGTGTTACACAATGAATGTATGTTTTTGCTAAAAATCTTAAATTATAATCTGTGCCGAAACCATAGCATATCAAATGAATTTATTGACAGTTGCGCTATATATGTTGTTAATCTTGTTATGTTCCATAAACTATGAATGCATGTAGATATTCCACCATTATTGGATGCTGAAGATGTTGTGAAGTACGGAGATGAACGTTCTATGTTTTTATACATTTGCAGTTTATATCAGTTCTTCAACCAAGGAGGAAAGAAAATTCAAGGTTAGTAAAATTTATATTGCTTTTGCAGAGGTTTATTATTGTGTTAAAAATTTGTAGCATCTCGTAAAATCCATTCCGTGTTGAGAAAAGCTCTCGAGTTTCTAAGAGACAGTAACGAATACGAAAATAAAGCAAAAGAGTTTGTTACATGGTTGGAAACACAAGAAATATTCTTCAGAGATACAGAAAAGTTGAAAGAATATGATTTGGACGAACTTAATTCTTTACTCGGTCAGTTTTAAGCGTTATATTGTTATATGTTGTGAAATTTATTTGTTGTTTGCAGATTCACATAAGTCTTATCTAAATGAAGACAAGAATTCCAAAATCAAAGATTTAATGGACTTATTTGGCATTTACACGGAATTATTGATTAGAGCCAAATCCTTCAATTTCACACCTTATCAAGCACCCCCTGGCCTCATTCCTCAAGAACTTGATTTTCAGTTTGAAGAACTTACAAAAGTTGAACATTCCTATAGGCTGAATCTGTTGTTATGCATAAAGCATTTGAAGGAGGTTGATAAAGTTTTGAGGAGATTTAATAAACGAGCTAAATCGTAAGTACTTTCATGTTTACTAATGTATTAGCTCTTATTACAGGCAAAATGTGAGGATTTGTTAGTTTGAGTATTATTAACGTCCAAGTTACACTGTATTTTAGGTTAGAAACACAATTGAAAGAACGGAACAGTGAAATCCCAGTAAAACCATCAGAAGATCCTGCCACTTGCAAATCTCAACTCGACAAGTTAATCTCATTATGTTCATATTTTGACACCTTTTCAGACAGAATTTCTCCACTTGAAAATAACATAACAGCACTGAAGACTCTCAAATACAAATCAGTCCAATTGGTATGTACATATTTTTGTTACCAATGAGATTTTTATTTCCCTCATTTTTAGAAAATTGAAGAGAAAGACGAAATTGAGTCTGCTTATGAAAAAGCAAAGCTAATAATTCAGGCAAAACACGCGTTGTTTGTTGTTAACATACACTACCCTGAACTCAAAGAGTTATACGAAGGCATCGAACCTCGTCTTAAGTATACAAATCTCAAATTCCAAGGTATATTAAACCTTTAATTTACATCCAGTTAACTTCTGTCACATAGAAGCTCAAGGGACCGCGATACTTACTTCCATATGACCAGAGCTCCAGCCATATTGATGCAATTATCGCGGAGTTTGATATAGCTGGGTATTTTGATATATCCGTGTTCGATATAACAGGAGTTAGACATAGTTATCTTCAAACTCTCGTTAATATGAACTCAAAGGGCCTGTCAAATTTTGCATTTCTTTGCCAGAATTCGTATCCTTGATAGTGGTGATAAAATCTGTAATTTGAATGATTTTTAGGGCTAGATGTCGTTCCAGTGTCAGAAGATCCACTAGTCCCATACACTGAAGTACAAGTATTTGAAAATGTCATCGATGTCAGTATCTCTCAGATAATTGAGCATATCAGCACCTTGGACAAGAAATCACATTCTCTTCCTGAAAAACCTGAATTAGCAGAGTTATTCCAATCTCTATTAACTCTATACAAAGAGTTAAGAGAGTTAATTAATCCTACGAAAGACATTCTCTTAAGTTTAATAGAAAAAGCTAGAAGGAGGAATAAAGTTAATGACCCTCTCCGATTAAGGAATAATATCATACAAATCACTAATGACGAACTGAAAAACTTAAATTCACAATTTTCTCAACTCACATCGCCGAGTACCCCAAAAGAAACGCTTGACTATTTATCTAAAATCGGGATTATAAGGAATAGATCTCTCACAATTGAGAATCGTGTTGAAGACTTACTATCCGACTATGAAGGGAAAGACGATTTACAGCTAAAAAGCAAAGAATTAATCGATAGATGCAATTCCAAACAGAAAACTTGTTTGAATAATGGTTGGCTTACAAGCTTGCAGGAAGAACTAGATGATATTATAACACATTTGACAGGTGTCAAAGGGAAGGTTAATCGCATGAATAGACAAGTTAATAACGGGGAAAAGCTTGGCAAAGCAGAGATACAAACTTTAACTGACTTTCAACAAGATTTATCCAGCTATCCAGAACTAGTAAACAGGTACAGTCCCCCCGTTATATCCAAATACCCACTTATATAGAAGCCTTGAATTGTACAAATATGGTCCCAAACAGTCAAAGTAAACATACATTTCATCGATCATATCGAACTAATTTTTTATGTTCTATCTCTTTATTAACAATACTATTATTATCAAATTTTCTAGCCTTTTGACTGGGTGTCCGATTCAAACAATCGCTCTCCCGCCTTGTCCAGATTTCACAGAACAAATTGAAGTCAAAGTAAAAACACAAAAAATTGAAGAATTACTTAATTATACACAGCCCCTCATTACTCAACTTCTCAAAAGAGTTACAGAACAAATAGAATCTTCTAGAAAACAACATTTAATTAATCCAGAAAACCTCAAGAAATTACTCAAGGAAAAGCAGAAAATTATTGATGAATTGCCAGTTGAGGCAACTGATCTAGAAAAGTATATTTTATTTTGCGTTCGATAATTATATTTTGAAATATTTTCATTTTTATAGAGTAAAAACACAAGAAATCGAACTGAAAGATACTGCATTACTCATGACATGTTTTGAAGAGACTCAAACTCAGATGTGTATAAGAGACAGATGGCGAGAATTTGATCTTACTATCCGGTCTCAAAAAATCAGTTTCTGACAAACAAAAGAAGAACAAAAATGCTTTAAAACGATTAACAATAAAGGCAAGACTTGAAGCTGGTAAAGATTATTTAGAAGATAAATCAAAAGAATTGGATAAAATAGCTGAAACACCTTCCGCACAGACTGAAACTAAATTCCAAATGTTCCAAACTGAGATAGAAAAGTTTCAAAACACACTTGCCGATGGATTTGAATCTGACTTACATAATTTGGACCCATTTTCTCAATCAGATTGCGAGGCTTTGAAGAATGAAATTGACTCTGAATGCACTAATCTTTATGATAGAATCACGGATTTGTCGAAAAAGGCGAAGTATGTTTTGATTTGTATATTCCAGAGTAAATTTAATTTTTTTGGTGTTTTTTAGAGATCGTGAGAAGAATAAGAAATTAATGGAAGATGCTGGAGCATTTATGGAATTATGTGATTCTCTTAATAATGAGATTGTGTTAGATACTTTGAATGATGATCCTCTTCCTACCTTTGAGCTCCAGGATCAAGTTAAGAATCATGATTACACTCTAAAGCAAGTTGCAGACCAAAAACCTGTTTATGAAAAGTTGATAAATGAGCTATATCATTCAGGAAATGCTGATGGTAGAGAGAAAGGAAAGGAAGTGCAGAAGAAATGGCAGATGTTGCAACAAACCATGGCGGATAATTCAAATAATTCTGGCTGTATTTCTCTTTTTCTTAAGATTGTGAGAGAACTTTCGCCTATGCAAAATGTTGTAGATCGATTGAATTTAACCGAAATCCCACAACTACGAAATCAGCTTTTGAAAACTCCAAATTTTGAAGAAACACAAGTTCTTTCAGTCAAATCTTCAACATTATTAGAACTCATCAAATACATTTCTCACAACTTCAACATGGACGATAAACCCCCAAGAATCTCAAAATACAAATCAGAATGCAATAATTTGATTGGACCCGACCAAACATCGCGAATTTTTACGCCTAAACTTACACATCTTGAGAATACAATCTCTGAGGCTCTATCAAATATGACAGAATTGCATTCACTGATAAAATGTTGGTTGAAGTATTACATAATTGACAGACGAGCTACAACAGAGTCGATGTGGGCAAAAGAGACCAAGACTGGAATTTCTGGGCTTGGGAAGCGGAGATTAAATGATCTAACTAATTGGGCAAAAAATATGAAAGATTGGGTTACAGAAAATAAACCGAATGATCAATATGAATCTTTCCCTGATAATATTATGAATAAGATACAAGCTACTTTAGAGCATGCTGATACAGAATTGACTGATTTTATTGATGAAGTTGCCTTGGTCTTAGGGCAGATTAAAGACAAAGATACTGCTGAATCGAATGTAGTAAATGCGAAGTTATTTGAAGATAAATTGGAGAGTTTGGAGGATGAACTTAATGGGATAGAGTTGGCAGACAGTTTGACGGAAAATCATAAGAGTTCAACATATATATACGGTCTACCAAACCTTCTAAATAAACTTGAGAAAGAGATAACTGACAAACATCCTGGATCTGATCTCCTGACCAAGGTAAGTTGGGCCAAACTTGGCCATGTGCTGTGACCACAGGTTCTATACGTCATTTTTTGGTCAAGTTAATCTTCTATCACCAGGGGAAAATCTGACCAGAATCTAGTCGGCCTGGGTGCGGTCATGATACAGAATTTTATCTACATTCCCCCTCCCCCCTAGCAACGACCCAATATTTATATATTGCTTTATTCTTTAGATCCCAGAATTGAAAAGACAGATTGAAGAACTTGATCTTAAACTTATAGCAAAAGACAAATGGCTTAGACATGCTATACGAATTGATGAGTATATTCAACGCAATATGATAGGCAGTGAGCAACTTAAAAACCTTATTCCCATCGAGAAATCGAATTTAAACCAGGTAGAAGGCTACAAATGTAAGCATAAACAATTTCTCATTGAAACGAAAACTTGTGAAACTTTTTTGAATGAACTATCACTATATCCTGACTTGAAATTTCAAACTACTTCTTTTCATGAAAAGTTCAATACTCTGAAAAATTCTAACGAAAAGCTTATTGAGGATATAAAGGCCCGTGATCAGGATATATCAAAACGCGAGGAAATACTCGATTCAGAATTTAAACTAAGTGAGAGTCTTGATAGATTGAACGAAATTGAATTCATTTTTTCAATATTTACTAAACTCAAAGAATTGAGTGTCCTAGATGAATACCCACAAATTGTAGCTGATTTTGTAGCTGGCTGCGATCAGAATTTGGAATTGGACGCCATACGAAGTAACATTGTATGGAAAGTTAAGAATCTAACAGAAAAACTGAGTATACTGTTAGCTGACTATAATTTGGAACACAAGGATAAAGCAATCTTCCTTGGAGTTATACAATCATTCAAAGAATGGCTACAACAAAATTTCAACAGTTTTAATGAAACGACTAGAGAACATCCAAGGCATTCAACAGTTACGATTCTCAAATATTTTGGATTTGTTCTAACTGAAGTAGCCCCAAAAATCTATACGAATTTGTTAGAGGATTTTCCTTCAAATTTTCAGCTTTCTGAAGAAGTTAAGGCGATTTGGCCACTTAAACAGATGTATGTGAGTGATAATATTCAGAAAATGGAGTTGTCCCTCAAATATTATGAGTTCATTTTGTATATTGGAGAATCAGCTAAGCTATTTGATAAGATTAAAAACAGAATACCAAAGCCTTCGAACTTCAAGGATGATATTCCTCTCACAAAGGTAAGGTATGCAAACCTTATTAACCCTCTTGCCAATACGGTTCCGTGTTCAAATTTTCAGTTTCCAGCTACATGTACTGCGTTAAAAATTTGATGCTGCAATATACATTCTACTGTATACAGTGTAACCTCCACGAACAGAGTAGCATTTCGGTGTCCTTGGCACTCCGTTTGTGGATGTTACACTGTAATTCTATCTTAATTACTTCATATGCAATAGATCTTACCAATTCTATGCGACCATTCACTGAAAACAGCAGAGTCTATTTATTCAGAGAATACTAAGAAACATCAAGCATTGACAAGTAGCAAACTAACACCTACCCAGTCAACAGAATTGTCAACAGGAATGCAGACTTTATCACAATCTTATCACGATCTAGTAGAGACATGTCGATCTGTACTGTTGGTAGCTAAATCAGTAGTAGTTAGAGATCCTATAGTTAAGACAGTACGTATGTTGGAAAGAGGGAGTAGTCAGTTGGATGAGAAGATTGAGAATATAGCCAAACAGGTTAATATGAATAAATTAGAATATTTTCGGTAACGTAACCACTCCTTTGTAACCATTCAAGTGCCATTAAATCCTAAATAACCATGCCTATGATGCAAATAAAAGTATTGGCTTTTCAAGAGAACAATTATAACAATTACTCCCAACCTTTTCACGCGTTGACTGACCCCGATACTAATTCTAACACATTCTGTAGACCCCCTTCCATAAACTGCAATACGAATTTTGAGATCCTGTGGACCCCTCTGCTGTAGTATGTGGACCACCAATGGGTCAGTGTACCCAAATTTAAGTACTACCTGCCTATAGCGTAATACAAAATTTCCTGCAAGTTGAACTATTTTGATCGATTTCTGATTAATCTTGTAATTACTACAGGATTCACTACCAGATGAACACAATGTAATAGAAGCTCTACTACAATCTCATCAAATGGCTTGCAAAGACTTACCCTTACTTCTAGCTGCTAGTCGTGACCCAGAGAACTCTCTAGCTATGGATGATATTCAAGAAATACAGCAAGATGCGTTCTCTGTTACGAAATCGCTGAGCACTACGAAAGACGTTTGGTCACAAACCAAGGCACTTTTCAGCCGTAAAGATATGATGAATAAGATTAATGATATAGAATCTGAATGTTTTAAGAGAATTGAGAAGATTGATGAAGTCGATAAAGACGCTACCCTGGACTACTGGGAGAAATGGTGTCAGGACAATATTGATAAACTATTAAACGTAAGGATTGATGTACAGTCAACTCCCCGTTATGTCTAACACGGATATATCGAAGTGTGAATTGTACAAATATGGTCCCAAACCGTCAAAGTAACATATTTCCGGTTATATCAAAGTTATTATCACGGTCACTTGAGCTTCGATATGACAGGGGTTGACAGTAAACGTATACGCTATGTTGTACATTTTCTCTTGACTTTATAGATGGAGATTTCACAGCCTGAAGTTACTATCCCTGACGACGAGCTTGCTTCATTGGAATCCTCCCTTATCCCAACAGAAACATATTCAATCAGTGATTTCACTATTGCAGATCCTGCCGCCTATGATTTAGATCTATCTACTCAACCAAGTTTTACAGATTCCTATAATTTCCTTGATTCGATTAAAGAGGAGGATCACGTGGATACTCCTGTCCCAGAGGAAACTTTTCCCCCTATTTCACTTGAGGACAATACTAATGACGTAACGATAATCAACACGATTGAGCCTGATATCGAGCCAGATATTGAGCCTGTAGTTGACGAAATAGCAGTAGAAGTTAGAGTTGAGCAAGTGCACACGTTCGACATATCTAAACTAGCCAATTTCGTGTATACACAGGAACCAATAGATGGCGATCCGGCTAGACCAAGCCCTGTGCATCGCGTGTTGGACATCGGTGATGATAGTGATGATGATTCTTGTTATTTCGAAGATATAGCTATTGAGAAGGTGTTTATGAGTGAAGATGCTACATATATGAAAGATGGTGATGAGTTTGCTGGTCTTAGTAGAGTTCACGAAGTTGCTACACTGCAAGAAGTACCTGTTGTAGAGAATGCATTCGACTTTAAAGTGAGTTATATTATGAATTCCAATTGACCATTATGGTTACCTTATCCTGGTTTTAGGCATTGCTGGGATATGATACTGATACAAATTCTATGGATACAGCTTCTCCAGAGGAGAACAGAAAGCGTGTGTCTTTCACTAAAGAAGATGTTATCATTGGTTTCAAAGCTAAAGATCCTCCCACTGCTGTTTCTACGAAACCTGATCCTGACAGACGTCTAATTATGCAGGTTCGAAGTTATGTTCCCCATATTACCTCTAGTATAGTCCTCTCTTGGAAAGTGTAGCTAACCCCGCTACTTGAAAATGCTGTGAAATAATTAAATGATATAGAATTCATGCATATAATGCTGATTCATGGTACAGCCAATTCCTGTCATATCGAAGCTCAAGGAACCGTGATAATAACTTTGATATCACCGATAAAATATATGATAATCTGACGGTTTGGGACCATATTTGTACAATTCGCACTTCGATATATCCGTGTTAGATATAACAGGAGTTGACCCCTGTCCAAGGGTGTTAAAAGCTAATAAACACCTTATCTATTATTTCAGATAAAGTCAGTTGCTTATTTCGCAATCTATTAGCGACGTATAATAATGTTGTGGATACATTTACTGTATTTATGTAGTTTTTTGTTTTCAGGGATTTCTATCTCGTAAACAAGAATATATCTCAGAGAATCGCAAGCCAATGAAGAGACCCTGGAAAGATGTATTTGTACAACTAAAGAATGACAGATTAGAATTCTACAAGGATCCTGTAGAGATGGCTGTTAACAATCCTCTAGGCCCTGAATTAATGTTACTAGGTGCTCTATGTGAGATGCCAACTGATTATACGAAGAAAGGGCTTGTGTTTAGGGTTATTAGTGCTACAGGCGCTTCTTACCTATTCCAGGTTAGTACGAACACCAACGGACGTTCAAATATGTTCGCTTTACCGGAAATCGTATTAACGAGCTTCGACTAGTGTTAAGCAAAACATTATGGTTTAGTCAGGACTATCACATACTTACCAACGAGCGTAATTCTTAGGATTTTCGAAAACTACCCAAGTTTTGCATCCATAGATAGAATTTGTATGCATTCATTTGGGAAAAATATACAGAAATTTGCAATTATTTCAATGGAATTCTTGTAAAAATCCTGGGATAGTCCAGCTAGTCCAGGAGGGTTTGCAGTGTTGTATAAAAAATTTGAATAATTCAACTTATAAGATACTTTAAGCGTACCTCAACGTATGTCGGAAAAGCTAGACAGTTGAGTATTAGGCCGAATATCGTAGCTACCTATGGTATTTACCAGCGAAAACACTATTACTTTCCTTTAGACCAAAGATTCAGAAACTCTTGGAAACTGGTTCGCCAATATACCTCAAGCTATATCCCTGTGTACACTCAAAAAGCCAACGAGTCCAGTCAAGAGAACACATTCTCTAGACTTCATTCCAACCCGGCAACACGATACCTTAATAACACAACCTACGGAAGAGAGAGAAGATATAAAATATCTTACCAAACTACAGAAATTATTCCCTAAAAAATAATTAAAACTTTACATATTACTATTTGAATTTATAGCACTTTTTATACTCAACTTTTTTCCATTTTATTTAGCTGTATTTTTAATATATTTTCACATTTAATATTAAAGTTATTGAATAGTATCGTTATAGATTGAATGAAGACATGGAAATAATACACACAACACCCGATATATCTAAAATCTAACCTCAAGGGACCGCGATAATTATGCCGATAAGCAGAGTTCGATATGACCGATAAAATACGTTGCTTAAACGGTTTAAAGGCCATATTTGCACAATTTCAGACTGTGAGGGGCCTAGTGGGTCCACGGGTGAAAAGGTGGGAACAGCTGTTCTAACCCAACGAAAATTGTAATACTTTAAGTATAAAATTTAATGTTACTTATGTGACAAATAACACTGAACTACATAAAAACAAAAATAGAATAGAAATAAATACGAAACTAAACTAAAAGCCAAAAATGTAGAATAAATAAGTATAGAAATATTTTGTAAATGTTTTACGAATATAATTATTTAGCTGTTGGGTTTAAGTAGGATTCCTCTGCGCCAATCGAAGGCCCGATTTCTGTAGACTTTCGGGCCCGACTTCCTTTTGTTGGGGTCTTGGCTGCTGTCCCACTTTTCCCTTCATCGTCTGTTAAAGGGTTCTGGAAGTCCGCGAGGTACTCCTTAGAATCGTAGAGGGGGTTTTCTGGACTTCTGGCCCATTTTTGTTGCCAGGGTTTCCGTGATTTTCCTCCTTCTATATCATCAAAATCTTTTCCTAAGAAGTACATAATATAAATTTCTTGTTTTTGCGATTCAAAGTTTCAAACATAATACAGTCAACTCCCGAAATACCCGCTTATATAGAAGTTTGAAATTGTACAAATATGGGCCAAACCGTTAAAGTAACATATTTCATCGTTTATACAAACAGGGCCTCTGGAAACGGAGTAAAAAACAAATAGAGCTAGGCCCCTTGAGTTGACTAAATATTTGTATCAATAATTTATTTAACAATTTACCTTTCCAAGGTGCATCATCAAGAGTAGATTTCTTCTGTTGCAAGGGTATATCACCTTGTTGACTGAAAACTAAGTTCCCTTCCAGATCGTAAACAAATTCTGCTTCAGCTAGGCCGCCGTATCCAGTCGGTACAGATTTACGTTGATTCCATAATCTCTCTTGCTCCTCCTTCAATTGTCTGCGAAAATAGTAAAATAAAACATTGAAAATATTCAAACTGAATATTTGGGGAAATTCGCTATTAGAATAAGCATCTTACCTATTATATCGTCTCAGATAGAATATGAGAGGAATAGCAAGACATATCAGGATCAGGATAACAACCACAAGGACGATAATAGCTATCATCCAACCTTCTAGATCTGCAGGAGTTGGCGGTACTACGGTAGGTAACACTCCATTATTGATGAATGTCTAGAGAATAGAAACAATACACTAATACTAATAGCAATAAATGGCTATAATTCCTGTTTTACGAGTAGGAGAATTGAAAATACAAGTTCTAAGTAGATAATATTTGAGCTATCGTATTTGTAGACTGAAAATACTTCCAGGAAGTGAACTGGTGAAATATTACACCCAAATAGAAGGACTAGAAATAAGCGTATTCATTTTAAATAAAGGTTACTAGTACAGTCAGGCTCGCTTACTGTGAACCCCGAGTTACCAAAAATCTTGTTATAATAAATAATAAGAGCAAGAGAATGTTCATATTAAGCTATCCTGAGTGTATATAGCGGGGTATTTGTATACTTACAATATTTCCGATATTCAAAGCCAACAAATCAGACTCAATATTTGCTGAGTTCGCTAAAATACTCATAAATACGTCAGTTGGATTCAACACATTATCATCTGAGTCTTTGAAGATAAGAGTCAAGTCTTGACAGGATGGAGTCCTATATGAAAAGGTGTGAAAATAATCATATACAAAAGATTTGGGGCCAAGCAATTAACTGGAAATATCCAGCAATGACCCCGATTAACTACATTATCAATACTTACTCTGAATCTTCAATTCCAGCAATAGAAACAGTCCCAATATCATCAACATCAAATACATAGGGTGGCAGTACGTCTACTACAACAGTGACGTCAGCATCTTGTGTAATAGGGCATGCTGATAATATAATGGTACTTGTAAAGTAGTACAGCTCAACTAGTACATCACAAGTATCGAATAGTGTAGCTGTTTGAGATGCTTTTACGCGAATTGTGAGATCGAGATTACGAGCTGTTTGGTTGCCAATCTGACTGAAATCTCCTGTATCAGAGTCAACTGCAAATCTACAATAATAAAGGAAATAAATACAGTCAATTCCCGTAATATCAGAAATATTTGTTAATTACCTGTCTTCGAATTCAGTGGTGAATAACTCAAATGAAGTAGCTTGATTAGCATCCCCTGAATCAGCATCTGTAACTGTTACTGTTAGGAGATATTTCGGTGGAACAGATTCAATATCAAGGAGTACAGGTTCTGTCTGAACCACACATACTGGAGGATTATCGTTCTCGTCAATTATCTGGACTGTAACCTAATTAAAATAATACAAAAGAGACATAAGTAACCACAAAAATAATACAAAACTACAAAATATACTTACAGTTGTCTCTCCGAAACAAGTAACATTACAACTATCACAGGTTCCATCAGGATTAGTACACAAACGTCTTTGCTCGAAGTCTGTAACTCGAGCAGTGAATGTATAGCTCTATAGGAACAAGAAATATTGCATAAATAACTCCACTTAAATATTCGAATGTATGCTACATACCTGAGGTCCAGATTCGTAGTCAAGGTTTATTTTAGTATTGATTACGCCTGTGTATGCATTAACAGTAAACGCATTATTATCTGGGTATAGGGAGTAGAGTAATTCAGATCGTAGGACAGATTGCGGGTTTGTAGCTTTAATTGTAAGTACGCTAGATCCTATAGCAGAGTTCTCAGTGATACTACCGGGGTATGAGGCTGAGATGAAGGTAGGATGAGTTGTAGAGAGGAATACCTGAGAAAGAGAGAGGATATAAATTTGGATATGCCACATTTTAAGTTCCTTCCTAAAGGCATTAACATTTCTATATTCAATAATTAGGGCGACCGTAATCCCGAGGTTCCACAAAATAGTTCTTTATTTATCTCATGAAAATATGAAATGAGAATGTTATTAGCGTGCTAGACAGGCGATTCACAACCTTCTTCACCCGTAGAGCCCTCCCCATAGACCGCAAAACAATTACAGATCCCCGCTGTCGTCCGTGGACCACCAAGGGGTAATAGACCCCAGCTGGGTTGGGAACAACTGTACTAGACTAATGGCCATGGGTGAAAAAGCAACTACAATTTTCTGCAGGATAATAATAATACAAATATATTAATCAAACTCACATCTACAGAAGTAGCTGCAGTATATGTCTCTCCACAGAAATCCACTGTAGCCCATACATCAGTATGTCCTGTATTACGTGCTGTTACTACTAGTCTCCTACCTGTATTATCTATATTGATAGAGGAATTACTACTGGTTATTCCGCTAATATCTGTAAAGGGTAGAGAGGGATATAGCGGCTCTTTGTGTCCGTCTGAGTAGACTAAGTAGCCTTCTACTGGTGCAGGCTGTGCTGAATATATCAGATCTTCGTCATAGAATATTGTAGCCTAGGAAAACAAATGGAATTGATTGAGGAAATGGCAAGAGTAGAGACTTAGCATGTGCGTAGAATGCGATAAGATCTAAGCGATATCTCTGGGATAGGTGTCAAAACAGATTTAGGCTCTGACACAGGTTAATTATAATACAAAATATTAGAACGCAAAGCGCCCGCGGACAAGAAATTCCGCAAGCCGCGTAAAGCGAAGTTATGACAATAAACAAAACTCACATCTTGTTCTTGGAAAGGTCCTGGACTAGTGTCACTGACAAAGAATCCAACTCTAGAAATAATCTTAATCTGCAGAGCTTTTATAGTAACATTATTCTGTCTTATCTGTAGTGGATAACTTTTTGGGAAATTTGCTCCTGAACTGTGCTCTACGCGTAATTCTACTGTCAAATCAGCTGATAGGAAAGGCTCTGGGCGGGCAAATGTTGGGCCAGCTTTAGGCGGGCTTAGTACAGATGTTTTGGCGATTTTGAGTAGAGTATTGTCAGAAACGATCTATTATATTGTAGAGTAGTAATCAACAATAAACAACAAAACAAATAGATATTAGAGAGATACAGTGGATTTCCCGTTTAGTATCAATTTTCAAGGAATTAGATCCCAATTTGGATTGGAAATATTCCTCGACTAACAAATGAAATAAATACGTACAAAATACGATTTGCTGATAGGCGAACTCCACTGTAGATAAACAAACAGACAAACAAAGAGGCAAAGAGGCGTACAAACAAACAAACAAACAACTCACATTAGCTCTAGAAGTAACATCTGCTTTAAATTCAACCTCCCCTGACACGCCAGTACTATATATAGCTGATACATATAATGCAGTAGATTGGTATAACCTCACAGAAGCAGCACAAGCATAATCAACTTGATTAAGTATTGTATCTGATGACGTAATAGTGACATCGTCTGGATACCATATAAAAGCTTTAGGGATGAGTCCATTATTTAGGATAGAGGTGGGGGATGTAATAGAGATCTCTACTTCTCCTCCGTTTGTCTCTGTGCCGTCAAGATATATCTCAGAACAGTCCAATTCTACTTTAAGTATCCCGAGTGAACTTGAAGCACATTGTAAACTAGAAGTTAGGATTTCTACTTCGATATTACTTGGATTAGCCTAGAAGGAATATAGACGATTGAACCTCAGAAAAAAGGAATGGAAAATGGATAGAATATCGCAGTTGTCGAATTTGTAAAAATATATCAGTGAGATTTGATTAAGATCATGGATAATGTCAATACGCTTTGGATTACAGTGTATACATAATACATATATAGTAAATAACAACAAACCTCTCTGGAATATTCACTCAAGAATCCATACACATCAATATCCGCGGATACTCTTGTACCATCAAATACAGCTGTATTTATAAGAGAATTTGTTTTGTAATTAACAATGTAAAAGTATTGAGAGTTCAAGGGTTCGACACGGACTTGAGCTGGTGATACAGTCGCCATTGGAACTGGAGTTTCCCTGTCTTTGATGTAGTACCCAGGACTCTGTAGAGTTACAACTTGAGTATCGATTCTAACAGACACTGCTAAGTCTGAGATGGAGATTCTAGCGAAGGCAGGTTGGCTTAAAGCGGATACCTGAAAGAGCGAAAAACAATAAAATTCAAATTTAAAATTTGTTATGATTTCAGTTAAACAGTGGATGCCGGTTATAAGAACCATTTTGGGAGTACCATACACGTTTTTATAACCCGCCAGAGGGGCGAGAGGGTGGGTACCAGTTGGAGCATGTGCCCCCACTTCATTAATGTAAGTATGCCCCAGTTTAATAACTCATGCCCCACCACTGTAACCGGCATCCACAGCACTCAAATAGGTCAATAGGTCCCAAAACATCTATATAGACCCATTGAAAATTGATATATTGTCTGTATACGTTTGCCCGTGCTTAACGTTCTACAAAGTTAACTCACGATAAGTGGAATAGTAAAGAATTTTAGAGGTTCAGTGAATCCATCAAACGTAGAAGAAGGCTCAACACACAGTCTAGCACTGCCAGCAGGGGTAGTTGTTGATTGGCTACCTGCGGGAATAGGCATTTGTAAAGGTATAAATAGAGTTTTGGGAATTGTTTCTTATTATTCAGTGACAAACTTACAATCAATTTCTACCCAAGTAGAAGGAATAACCCAGGTATTCTTCGGTCCGAAGTTCGTGTTAGCGTTGATGATAACTTCTATTGATTCTATTACAGTGAAGCCAAGCACTAAGACATATCCCTCTACGTAAAAGGTTTGCCCGCTGTAATAGGTTGTAGAAGGCGCAACTAGAAAAAATGCACTGTCTTCAGTTGGCTGTGAAGACGATACGAATGGGTAATGGATCGGTACACTGTTTGACTGTTCAAATCCATTCTGTTTGAATGTAAGGAATGCGTTAGTGAAGCTTGAATTGAACCAGTAGTCAGGTATTTGGAGACGAAGTACACAGAAACCAGTGTCCTTGCTAGTTGTACATTGATCAGTAATTACTCCAGTTTCGCTTGACGAAATTGGGTAGGCCTCAATATCAATGGTTGTGCCTATAATAGATTCATTCAATTATCAAACCAACAAACATGAATCAAATTCAATCACCCAAAACTTGTCTAACAAACAGTGGTTATAGTTTCTAACACGTGGTCAGATTTTTTCGCAAAATCAGAAGTTCATTTCATGATCAACACTCAAGGTTTTAGAATTACAGACATTTTGACACCATTTCTTCATGATGGCATAGGTTATTATCACTTACCAGTATTTCTATGGTATAATCTAGAATCTTCAGCTCGCACTACCACTGTCAATAGCTTGTCTTCATGATAGAGTCCATCCTGCAATAGCATATACACAAATCCTGAAGGATTTAGAGTGGATGGGGTAAGTACAATATCTCCTACAGCTTGAGCTGTATCGAAAGAAGCGTGTAGAGTAGCAGGCGTGTCGGCTAGGAGGAAACTAATCGGGACCTTGTATGATGTAGCATTCTCACGAGTTATACTGTTGCTGGCTAGACCGTATTCAAAATGTGTTGATAATATATCGTTACTCGTGACGTATATCTGTAGTCTTGCTGTACCGTTTTGCTCATCTGCTGGATTGATTGGGGAGTCAGTAGCTCTTATGATAAGAGAGTAAAATGAACCTAGAGAGAGAATACATATCATAACAGAAAATACCCCGTTTCTGCCAAATTCCCCGATTGTGGAGGTTCAATTATATGCTACGAGGAATTTGCTATATATATATATATATATTTTCACTCCGTTGCCAAAGTTCCCCGTTTCCATATGCCCAATTCGTGGAGGTTACACTGTATTGTGGTATGAACTTACCTATTGCTCTATCCAGTGAACGGTCCGTATATAACTCTCCAGTCTCCTCATTGACTGTGAAGAATCCAGCATCAGACCCTTCCAATTCGTACCTCAGTTTATCGTTAGGATCTGAATCCAAATCTTCTCCAGTAACAATCCCAATTCTTTGTCCATTATAACTATCCGAGTTAGCATAGAGTTCATAGACAGACTGATTGAATTCAGGTGGATTGTCGTTCAAGTCAAATATGTTAACACGGATAGCAGTAGTGCCAGTCAATTGTGGAGTGCCGGCATCAGTGGCTTCTATTATGATATCATAGAAGGTTGATACTTCGTAGTCAAATGTTGCATTAGTTTGTATTCTGAATGTTGTCTAAAGTAGAGTAATGTGTCATGCGTGAGTACAATTAAAATAATGGACAGAGCATTTTCAGAACCAAAAATGGCTCAAAGACTCAAAAATTACATGAAAAATTCCTTACCTGAGATTGTATTTCAAACTGGAATAACGATATAGCAACACTAAGATTTTGATCATCTCTTATTTCAGAAATAATAAAAGCAGAAATTGAACCATTATCGCTGTTATCATTATCGATAATTGTGAAAAAATCATTTGATATTAATTCAGGTGGAGTTCTATTCTCTTCAATTAAGAATTCCCCACTGGGCCTAACAATATCAGGCACATTATCATTGATATCCAATACAGTTACAGTAGTATTATATGTTGCAGTTTTTGGTTCGGTTATAGCCGGATTGTCTTGGATGTGTATCTCCAATTGATAAGCGAACTGTCTCTCTCGGTCAAGAGACATAGCAATCGATAGCTCTCCAGATGTTGCGTTTATAAAGAAGTCCTCCTTTCCTACACCACGAGATATACTGAATGTAATCAATCCATTCAAACCTTCATCATCGTCTTCCGCTTCAAACTGGAAAAGAATAGTTCCGACAGCAATATTCTCATATTCTACGAAAGATTCTTTAGTTACAGTAAACACAGGTGGACTGTCATTAACATCAATAACTGTAATATTGAATTTAGCAGAACGTGAGTAGAATTCGCTTCCATTACCAGAATTCCCATAAATATTCGTTGCAGCTTCGATTTCTATGCTATAGAATACGAATTGCTCTGCATCGAGATCTACCCTAGTTTGAATGACTTCTATCATGTCTACTGAAGCTGTCATGAAATGGGAATTGACAGGAACAGGATCAAGATGGACTAGTTCATATTCGCGGGCCGGTGAACCCCCTAAAGTGAGAGCGCCTACATCTCCAACGTAAGTTCTTGGATCCGCATCTTCTTCAACGCTATATTGTCGCCCCGTATAACGGCATAAATCTGACCTCAGGGTATTGTCAAAAGTGACAAATGGGTCATAACCACCGCTAGATCCAATAAAACTATCAGATTGTGAGACGAGCGGCTGACGAACTGAAGTTATGTCGAAATTTGGGATTTGATTGTAGTTAAATGCATTGTTTGGTTTATAGAAAGATACGAACCTTGATCTGAGAGATACAAATTGGGTGTTGGCTGTTATCAACACGACGGTAAGGCCAATAGAGAAAGCAGATAATGCAGTATCAACTTTCACCAAGAAAGTACCATTCCCATTGGGATATGCTTCCCATAGACCACCACGTGGTGTTACACTATTTGGTGTCGGATTAGATTTGGCACCAAACTTAACTATAGATACATCCCAGTCGTTGTATTGGGAATTGATGTAATTATGCTGAATCATTACATGGGGAAAAGTGTGGTCCGGTGATGGGGAAAGTCCGTCTGAATTCTCAAGCGTAATTCTAATTGTCAAAGTACAATCTGACAGGTTTGCCGGGGTTACCGTAACGTTACAAAGGAATGGAAGAGAGAATGCTAATCCTCGGATAAGATATATGATATCATTGATATCGGCAAGACCATCCTGGTTTACGTCAAGGCCTGCTGGTTGAGGACCAACAGGATTTGCAAGATAATCGCGACCCATTTGTGCGTCAAGAACGGTGAATGCGTTATTGCCATCGATATCTCCAAATTTTCCACAAGGTATTTCACCGGGTGTTCGACGGATTCTCGGAGTTCTCTGCTTTCTGGGCAATAAATCAATACTTCTTCTCCTATCACCAAGGATTTCTATTTCTAGGTCACTGGCTACACTGTATGTATCGGAGGTTACGATGTTCTCGTTGTTGTCAACTAATTCCACAATTAACAAACGGACTGTAGTTAAGTCAAGATCTACGTCACTCTTCACTGTTAATTCAAAATCTCCGAAATCTACAAGTCCGCTGATAGAAGAGTCTAATAAACCAACTATTTTGTAAATATTTGGGTTGGATGGAATGTCATATTCAATTGCCACTTGCCCTGAATAGTAGACATTTGCTCTACTAGGTTCGAACACATCTGTGTCGAAAATTATTTCCAAATCAAAAGCAGATACACTTGAGCCTGCGTTTACACGAATAGGAATCGTATAGGTGGATCCTTCAGCCAATGGCCCAACAGGGATGCCAGTTCTTTCACCAATATCAAAATCGCCAAGGGCGGGATCGAGATTGACTGCGAACGAAGTGAACGCTTCAACATTACCACCAGTAGCTTTCACTGTAACTAAACCGTAATAATTATCAAGAATTGCCACGTGGCCATACTGTTGTAGCTGTATAGCACCACGATTATCAGTTGTAGCATTCAAGGTAATTAGCTTTTGATTTGCTCCATAGTAACTATCTGAGAAAAAGTCAAAAATTTTTGTCCCATCTTCCAATGTGATATCCAATGTAAATAGCCGAGTTTCATTGTAACCTCCAATAAGTGTGTTTGATGGCAATTCGAACCGATCGATAAAAGTAAGGCCAACAAGATCATTCGTAACATTGACAGTGATATTTTCATTCAGGTTATAGAGTTCGACTGTAATGTCAACCAGGCCAGATGTAATAGGAGTAACAGACTGATCAGATCCTATATTCAAAATGCTGTCATTAGTTGTATAGTTGGCTATTTGAGAAATAGAAATGAAGTCATTAGTAGTAGTAATCAGGACAGCAGATAGTAGTCCACGTTGGTATACATTTGTTCCTGTAATTTTCCTTAGAGTATCGATGCTAATAGAAGAACTACCAAGATAGGAAGGGAATGGCGAAAGAGTTACTACAATGGCTTGATGCCTAACAAGTTGTAATACGGATGTAAGGACCACGTCAGGTGCTTGTGAGAAAGTAACACTGATATTAGCGGACCCAGATTGCGTGGACGTACGGGCGGTAAATTCTAAAGTTATGTCATTGAAATAAAATAACTCTTCAGGGTCATCAATAGTAATCATTGTTCTATCATCGAAACGGAGATCTTTAATTTCGGAACCGTATTGAAGCGATATAACCGTAATGGTAGCAACACTAGCATAGCCAGCTAAATCAGCTACAGAAAATGGGAAGGCAATTTTGGGGGAGTCAATTTCAAAGTATTGGGCATCAGGAGGAGGAATAGAACATGTTACACTAGTTTCACCACATTTCTCAGCATTAGCTGAACATTGCCAACATACTTCAACAGGACCACTTCCTGACCCGTAAGCTTCTAGTGTTAGCCCAGAGGCGTGTCTGAGGATAAGAGGGTATGGTTTCAGTTCCAATTCACTGACGAGATTATCCAACACCTGTGTGTGCCCGTCACTGAATATAGCTTTGGTGCTGACGTAGTTTGGTTTCAGATCAGCGTCACAATTCTGAGTTAGCTTAGCGCGGATAAATAGCCTTTCACCAGAGAGATCTGTAATTTCGCTTGGGGCGGATTCTAAAGTCATTTCTGTGAAAACTTCAGGTATAATGACCTCAAGGGTAACATTTGAAGTTGGATCGACAGTGAGAGTAGCTTGAGCAATGGAAGTAGCTCCTTTCATTACAAACAGGGGAACATTTGTGATGGAAGTTTCAGAGAAACTAGAGTTTACAGTGACAATTCCATTTGAGTAAAGAGCAACTTCGCTTCTCTGAATTGAAATTGAAATATCACTGAAATCTGAGTATAAAACGCTAAGATCTTCGCTTGGTGTTTCGAATTCTGCGCGTATAATGACACGTGTTTGTTGGTATAAACCTGGACATGTTGAGATAGGTTGTAATATCGAGTCTGAGAAAGTAACATCCAAATAGTTTCCGGTTATTAATCTAGGGATCCAAACTCTGAATAGTACAGTTGTGATGATTTGACCAGATCTAGAGATTTCTACTGATACAGAATCACTACCAGTGACAGTCTCAGTATCGAGGAAAGGCATACAGTTCGACACTTTCAAAACCGTTTGATCACTTGATTCACATGTGAAATCGGAAATAAGTAATAGTGCTGGTGGAGTGTCTGGGTTCTTACGAACACCTTTCACCGCAATACCAGCGGAAATTGTTTTCGTAGCGACATCAAGAATTTGCAGATCGTTAAGAATCTCACTATCTTCTACAAATCCAAAAACATGAATCTCTGAATCCTCTTGGAAATAAATTGAAGGATAATTCGTCGCGGAACCTGCAGCTACAAATCCATTAGAATCATATTTGTGTATCGACGCACCAGATGTAGTACTGTAGACAATCGCGTTGATAGCGGTAAGGGAAATACCATTTGTTTCAAATTCTACGGCTCCACCTGTTGCACCAGCACTCAGTTTGAATCTTATAGTGAGAAGTTCTGTGTATTTATCGACACGACCTTGATCGAGATCATCAGTATTAGGGAAAACACAAACGTATCTCTCAACTACAGAATTATTCTCAGACATAGAATTTAGAGTACACTGCCATCCGGGAGAGGGTGTATAGTGCGGTGTGACGACTGTGCTAAGCTGGGCGGCTGTGTAACCGATATCCACTGTGTATCCAATAGGCTCATAATATGTGTAAGCACTGAGTACAACTTCAAACTCGTCTGAAGGGAACAACTCACGATGCGGTACAGATAGCATTAGATTCTGAGTTGTAGAAGAATCGATGCTTGGTTGTACAATTATACCTATATCCTGAATGTAGGTTTCAATTCCGTTTAGGGTAATACTAACACCTGCCATATCATCAAACATGAACCATTCGGAAGATAGCACGACTGTTCCTGTACAAATACCATCAGTTAATACACCCACAGAACAAATAGCTGCTGTGTCTACTAGCCCTCTATTATTGGAGGTTATTGATATGTAAGCACTGGTTGGGGCGTTTAGGTATGTGGAACCCGATTCACTTGAAAATTGAGCAGTCACTCTTACCCAAGGACTATCGTAGTTAATATTATCAGAGCCACGGACTACTCCTGTTACACTGAATGCTTCTTGAGGTGCCTTCGTGATCCTAGCGCTTCGAGTTTGTCCAGCTCGTTCACCAAATGCATCGAAACTGGTTGTGTCTTTGTCTTCCACAAAGAATCCAATATCTTGTTCGTAAACCTCGTCCACAAAATTGTATCGCGACTGCGAACGGAAATATGCGATTTTAGGGACACTGAAGCTGAAATCGAAGTAGGAGCTTTCTTCAACAAATATAGTGACCTGGGTAACACAATAATGCCATACTAAATCTGTTACATTGAGCGTGACGTAGTATATTTCACCTGGGTTGTATCTAGTGATATTTGTCCTCAGTTCAACTTGATTATTAGAGATTTGATTTATATAAAATAAACCATTGTGTGAATTAACAAGTTCGTAAGCTAAAGTATTATGGTCAAGACCTATGTCATCATCTTTAGCGGTCAAAATAGCAATAATATGGTCTCTAGGCGCGTTTGCAGCAAACGACAACTCGACAGTTGGAGGGCACTGGGGAGGCAAATCATTTAGAGGTTTAATTTCAACGTTGATGTCAGTGGTGTCGTTCCTAGGTGTGACACCATTATCAGTTGCAATAATGGTGCATTGGAAAGCCTGGACATCTTCATAATCTAAAGGATTGGCGATACTTACAGTCCCACTATTCGACACATTAAAATATTTGGCGCAATCCATATCTAGACTATAGGTGATCAGTCCGTTGTTTAGAATATCCTCATCAGTAGCTTTAACTACTACTACTAAAGTTCCTAATGTAGCGTTTTCAAAGAATTCATAAAATCCGTAGAAGTCAAACTCGAATATCGGGGAATTATCATTGACATCAAGGATAGTAATATTCACATCAACATCTCCAGTTCGCACTTGAGAGATACCTTTGTCTTTTGCAGTAACTGTGAATTCATAGATATCCTCAAGCTCACGATCTAGACTATCAGCTACAGATATTTCACCAGTAGTTGAATTTATCGTGAATTTACCATTAACTTGTTGTGAAGGCAGTGAGTATTCGAGCTCTGCATTAGTGAAATTGTCTGAATCAGTAGCCATGACTTGTAAAACAACGTAACCTGTAAACGCATCTTCACGAACTGTGCCAGTATAGAAGGGTTGTGTGAAATTTGGTTTCGCCTCGTTATTACATTGACTATAGGTCAGGTTGTAGGATATAGTACGTAATGGATTAAATCCACCAGTTTTCTGTACTTGAAGTGATACAGTATTGTCAATTATTGTCTTCGAGAAAGTTTGAGCGAATTTCTTCTGAGTGTTGCTATTAATAAAGAAAGTTGAGCTTCTTTCTGGGCTAGTTTCAAGTTGGTTATTAATGGTTGCAACAGCTAAAATTACAGCAATCTCATCATAGTCACTATCGAACTCAGGGCGTAATTGGAGACGATATCTACCATCGTTATATTCAGTTCTATAGAACTGACCGTGGAAATTCGTATCCTGATCTGTGTCAGAAACTTGGCTTCCATAACTAGACTCTGGAATAACAGCTGATATATCTGTTTCGAATGCAGGCTCTGTCGCGAATAGTCCAGCGTAAAATGCAACTTCCCTCGAATTTATTATCGATGAATTGGATTTATCAAGAATAGTAGCTTCTATTCTAATTCTACAGTTAGATAGGAGAAATTCGTGAGTGGATAAAATGACTACATCCCGCACGAAGGGAAGGAAACCGACTATTATCCTATTCAGATATCTTGGATCGTTTGAGTTAATAAGGCCATCTAAAGTCGGGTCCAATTCATCTAACTGTCTCTGTTTAGCTCCACTGTAATAAGTTCCAGGCGTAGGGAAATTACCGGCAGCTTCTACAATATAATTCAGAGCATAGGTTACATCGGCTACTGTAAACCTACAATCACCGTCAGTGTCGCCAGGCGCAAGGCTCCCACCGCAATCAGTTTGTCTCTTAGTGCGAGCCGGCTCTATTCCTACACTACGTCTAGAGACCCCCTGAGTGATATTTCCAATGGAGAAAGTACCAGCGATTGCCTGGGCATCGTCTACAATAGAACTCGGTGGTGTACTACTGTCTACCATATCTTCAATATACGTCACAATCTCTGTGCTGTCGAATGTGGAACCAGTTATTCCAGATTTGTAATTCATATCGATAGAGAAAATCTCAACAGAGTCTGATAAACTCGCGAAAACTTCAGACTCAGAGGCTTTCAGAGGTGCGGAAAATAACACACGTCCGGGGGTAGAATCAATATTGACATCTAGGACATCTCCAGGCCATGATAAGTGTTTCGTGAAAGATGTTACTTCAAATATATTCTCATCAAATTCAATGTAGCCATTTACACCACCTAAGCCACGTTTCGTACCATCTACCAATTTCCCACTGTTTATCATGAGTGGTGCACTAAATGATGTCGCTGTACCATCAGGCTGGTCAATGGGTAATCCAGTTTGTTTACCAAAATCCAAATCACCATTGGATGCTTCCAGATTGGCGTAGAATGTGAATGTTTCCATATGAAAATCTGAGCTTATTGTGTATAGAATTTCGCGAGGTGAATTGTCGTTGATAACCAAAATTCCGGTCATTTCATTAAGCGAGAAGTAATTAGTAAAAGAGAATGTTAACAAATCGGGAAGATAGTTGCTCCCAGAAGCGAAAATATCATTTACAAAAGTTCCATCATCCAATCCAATATTGATCAGAAACCTATCCGCTTCATTACCCTGTTGTCCAGATAAAGTGCCGCCGTCTGTAAAGAATAGAGCACTAATATCAACCACTTCCACAGACATGGAACTTATTATTATTTCTCTAGAAGTGGACAAGGATTTGAAGTCGCCAGTCAATAAAGCAGCCCCGCTTTGCTGAGGCAATAGGATGAGATCCACCACCGTAAGAATATTAGAACCATTAGTGGTGAGGGAAAGATCAGAGGATGTTGAAATCTCAAAATTCTGACTCTTCAAACCAGATTCAAGGATTAGGTCAACTGAGACCGAAGCTTTTTGGAATATACCTGTATCCTCAATCGGGTTGAGAGGGAAAACATTGGCGGTAGAAGCACCTGGGAAAGCTGGTTCATGTGTAAAAGAAAAGTCTATTCGAATCGATTTATAAATATCTAATAAAATTTCTTTGAAAGCAGTGATATGTGAGAATTTGACACGAATAGTAGCTATGCCGGAATGATCAGGATTTTGGACCGAAAACTTTCTACAATTAACCCCACAATCAATCTCGGTTAGGGGGAATCGCGAATTCTCAAAACTATACTCTGTTCTTGAATCTGATGTCAAATCAATTGTGTTACTACCGTATACGAGACGGACGGTTATCGCGGTTTCTAGCGGTAGCAGGTCACTAGCTTCATCAGCCATGTGTACTAGTTCGGTTTCAGTTAAAATTAACTGGATGTCGTCCGGTTCATCGAACTCTACATTAATGAATCCTTCTCCCGAACCAACTTCACCTGGACATGAATCAAGAGATGACCAAATTACGCCGATATAACAACCAGCTCCTTCCCCAGTGATAGACAGTGTTGATCCACTTACAGTAGCGACTGTAGGCTCTGAGGAACTGAATTCTACGCCATCTGATGACGTAACGATTCTATGATTACCGTCACTGAATTTAGCATAGGCAATTAGTGCTGCAGTTAAGCCAGGTCTATCTAAAACTTGTTCATATCCAACTTCAACACTTTGTGTACCAACAACTGGATAATTAGGTTCAGTATCAGGTGAAAATGTAATACCTGTAGCAGCGAGTACATTCAATCTATCTACATTCACTGGCGTGGCAGATGTGGTTACCTCGACTGTTTTTGAGCCGTATGTAAGTGTAGTTACCCCAGCTGCTAATCCTGTTATAGTAGTTCCAGTCCTTTGTATTCTAGTATCAGGTGTTAGACTAATCTGGTCAGCGATCAGCTGTTCAATTCGGATTGTCACAGGAGATCCGGTTGGGTATTGGAGTGTTGTAGTAGCATATATGTCCGCTTCTTGATAAACAGATAAACAGGTACCAGCGACTCTGCGTTCGTAGTTTGAAATAATACTCAATGTTGAATCAGTGACATCTAGTGATATATCGTCCAGAGAAGGTGTCCATATTCTATAACTAGCGTTATCAGATTGACTCTCTATCACGTCAGGGTCATTAACGCTTATTGTGAGAGTGAGTTTTTCAAGGTCGTTGGTTGGCACAGTCGATGGGGTAAGTCTTGCATTACAACCTGAATCAGTTTCAATTACACCTGTATTACTGGTGCACGAAAGAATTTCGACGTTATTCGTTAGATAAGGCGTAGCACTCGCTACAACAGCATTTGCGGAATAGGATAGAAATACTGGATTATTGGTTAGCACTGCTGTATTGACAATGTGTGGTGTACTAGCAACCGCGTATACTGCAGATACAAACTTACGTATTATAAAAAGTAGGCCAGATTCAGCTATCCCTTCATATGAAATGACATATCGAGTTGATTCCAATGGTACGCTAGCTTCGAGGGCTGTACTTAGCTGTACAATCGTGTAACTAATCCTGACATCAACTTGACTAGCTGAAATCGTGTTCTCAACTCGAGCATCGATCGATAAGTATCTTTTGCCCTCTACAGTGCCTGGGGAAGCCCTGAATGCCGCGATATTTGCCGTCAATCCGGTGGAACTAAATCCGACAGACCATCCAGGTATGGCGTCCACGCTGAGGAAAGTGATGTCACTGCTATCGGATGTAATTGAGAAACCTAAACTATCTAATTCTGAGCCTAAAGCTTCTCCATACACTTCAATCTGGAATATATCTCCTGGATATAGATTGCGTTGAGGGATTCTAAAGATTAGGTTACCGAGAGAAGGATCAATGTCTGGTAAATCGTAGTATGGATTAATTTCGAAGGAAATGTTACGGGAAATCTCTGGTGTGCTTACGAGACTGATTTCCAAATTTAGATCCTGATTGTACGGTATATCAAACCACGAAGCTTCAAATTGAATTTGTAAAATTTCAATTCCATTTGGATCTGAAATCGTGAATATTTCTTCAACAATCAGAGGCCCATTTTCAGCTTTTACCATAATTTGAGTATCACCATCAATATCGGTGGATTGAAGCTCAGTCCTGCGTTGGATAGAAACCCATAGGAAGTTATAACCAACGTCACCGTATAAGATCGGACAAATCAGATCAACTTTGAAGTCAGTGGCTGGCAATGGTGTATGTTTGAACTTGAAAGTATCAGTTAGAGTGCCAAGCGATGCAGAAACGGATCCGTCCAAATTGGGGGAAATTTGAGTGAACAAATCCGACTCTTGAGTTACACTGTATTGACTGTAACTAGGTAGGGAAGTGAGATATCCGTTTGTAATTTCCAATTCGATTGGTACAAATTGTGTTAACACAATTAAAACGGTCGCAGTTGAACTAAGAACATTTGTAGAGCCTGTATCACTAACCATTACCTCAATCTCAAATTCTTCTCCCTCAGTAAAGGTAATGCCGGTTGTAGTCTCAAGGTTATTTACGTTGAATGTGAATTTACCAGCATCAGCGCCACCGATAATTGAATATACAAATCCCTTGTTACATCTGTCAATAT
The DNA here is from genome assembly GCA_024704765.1 of Oopsacas minuta. Taxonomy (NCBI): domain Eukaryota; kingdom Metazoa; phylum Porifera; class Hexactinellida; order Lyssacinosida; family Leucopsacidae; genus Oopsacas; species Oopsacas minuta. Next base: position 255,229 of record JAKMXF010000322.1, on the reverse strand, counting down.
CAAATGGTGTTAATTCGCCAATGGTAGCGCCGCTTACGAGAGGAGACGGTGCAGTAACTGGGAACACGGATGGACAAAATTGTGGGGCATTGGAATTAACATCAACCACGTTAATAGTAAGAGGTAGGGTTGCAAATTTCGCTGCAGAAAGATCGAGACGGTCTCTCACTTCAATTGTAATTACAGCCAAAGTATAGCTTGTGTCATTACAATAATCATCTGCTGCCGAATACACTATACCAGATATCTCACCAATAGTGAATGTACCTGTTGGATCGTTTGAAATTGAAAAATACAGGAAATCTTGGTCTCCATCAACAGCACGTGCTGTATAAACTGCTGTATTCTTGGGAATATCTTCAAATACAGTAATAGAAGCGCTCTCAATTATAGTCTCATCCACGTCGACGAATTTTGGCACATTATCATTTGTATTAGTGACTAAAATCTCTGCAGTAACAGTAGCATTTTGTTCTGGGACACCCAAGTCATATGCCACAACTAATAAGGTATATAGTGTGTCATTGGCATCAGCATCCAATGTAATTACCCCATCTGTGGTAATATCGCCTGTATCTACGTCGATGGTGAAATTTTGAGGAGGTGAGATTGATAGAATTCTGAATTTTACGTCTCCGTTTAAGCCGGAGTCCTCATCTGTTGCAGAGACGGTGATAAAAGCTTCAGTACCATTTTTCAATCCTTCTGGGACTTCAGCGAAATATGATCGATCATCGAAAATCGGTGCATTATCATTTGAGTCTACGAGTGTGATGGTTAAATTCGTTCGATTTGGTTGGAAAGGAGGCGATATGTCATCAACTTGTATAATAAGAGAGTAAGTTTGTGTGCCAAGGGCTTCGAAGTCGACTTCTGTAAGGAGGGTAATGGCCTGCAGGTCGTTATCTACTGTAAATATGGATGGATCACTGTTCACTATAGTGATGTTAAGTAGATAATTATTGTTTGTGAGTGCAGTGTCAGTGCCACAATATGAACCAAAATCTGCGTCAATTTTCCCAGTTGAAAACACAGCTTCGCCAACATTCGTAATTTCTTGGAGGTCAATTAAGTAAGAAGTTCGTGGGAATATTGGTGCATTATCGTTTACATCACAGACATAGAGGTAATAAGTGGAAAATGAGTCGAGTTGATTTGCCACATCAAGATCAGTTGCTTTTATCAATAGTTCGTAGCCTTGAGCAGTTTCAATATCCAAAGGCTAGAGAAAATCACAAATCATTTAAAATCACAATTTTAAGCTCTTAAAACTGCTTTTAAATATCAAAATTACAACCTGAATATACGTATATGAATAAATGTGTGAAAATTGTCGTGAAGATTTTTGGGATCAGGCTATCACATTTCCTTCAATGAAATCGACAATTTGTGGGCTATGGCTGCTATACATATATGGTACAGTCTGCCACAGTAATACCAATTCGAAAAAGTATTTGAAATTTACAAAATACGAGAATTTTTGGATAAATCAAACTTACTTGTTCCAATGTCAAATTGCCTGTATCTTCATCTATGGAGAATAAGTTCATACTTAGTAGATCTGGATTAACAGGATTCTTATCTCCGTCAAGCAACTTAACGCCAGTTATAGAATAAGTAAATTGTGCATGAGCAATATCAGTATCATTATCCCTTGCTCGTATTGTACCGATAACAGTGCTTGTAGCAGCATCTTCGGGAATATTCAGAATGAATGGCGGCAGGAATTCGGGAGCTATATCGTTAAGATCGTTAATATTCACAGTGGCATTAGCTGTTGATGATAATGTAGGATTTCCGCCGTCTCTTGCAATCACTGTAAATGTGTATTCGCTAGGATTTCCGTTATCAATGTCGATAAATTGACCTACGGTAATAACTCCAGTCTGGGATACAACAAATGGCCCTGAAGAACCATCAACTAAGTATGTGACTTGATTATTGGGAGAAGTGGCATCGGAATCAGTGGCTGTAACAGTGCCTACTTGCGTGGTTGGTGGTGTGTTCTCATTTATATTGAACAAGAGATTTGATACGAATAGGGGTGCATTATCATTGACGTCAACGATTGTGAGGATTTGGATTGTTGTCGTAGCGGTGTAACGAGATGAAAGGTGGGGTCCTTGGTCAATGGCCCAGATCACAAATTCTATTCTTGCATAAAGGTCACGGTCTAACTCTCCAATTACATAAACTGATCCATTTATGGGGTCGACTGATACTGGAACTGGTGGATAAGGTGATTGAGTGATTCCAGCGAAATTAATCGCATTTATAGAGTATCGAATAACACCATTAATATTCGTGTCTTGATCAGTAGCTCTAACAACTTCAATCAGGGAATTGATGGGATGATTCTCAGAGAGTGGAGTAGTTATAGGGTAGGCGAGTTGATCGAATATGGGAGGATGGTAATTGAAGCATACGCCCTCTGGAATTGTGTTATCAAACACGCGTAATGGTGTGAATTCTATTGATTGAGATACATCAGCAAGCTCGATGATATCAAAAAATGATGGGTATAAAGGAGATGAGTCTGTCTGAATGCCAGATAGGAATATTGTATATATCTCTGTATAGGCTGGGAAATACACAATGTGAATAGCAAGACCTATGTCTGTAGAGTTTATGTCATTCAAGTCAGTACGGAGGACAAAATTATCTGTCGCATTGGGATTAGTTTCAAGTGAAACCCATTTTCCATTCACTGGGGTTGAAAAGTCTGTATTTGTTTTGGTTCCGTATTCCAGTGAAGTTAAATCATACTGAGTATGAAAATCTGTATCATTGGTTATGAATAGAGCAAATATATTTATCCTGGAATCATCAACAGGCCCATCAAAGTCATAAGCAGATACACTAACTGTAAGGACACAATTTGAAAATGGATCATCAGCTGGTAGCAGCACGAAGTTGTACAAGAATGGTAGTAAGCCGAAATTAACTTTGATAAGGTAGGTGACGTCATTCGAATTAATTTCCCCATTCAAATCTAAATCTGACAATTCCAGTTGCTCAGAAGAAAAATCTGAGGTAGCTAGTAAACTCAACGACAAGAATTGAGCATCGTTCATATCGAAAGAGCCGTCACCATTAATATCCCCAAGTGTGAGTGCAGGGGCAATCCTTCTGAACCGGCGCTCTACTGGGAAGAAATTTGTCTCGACAGATCGGGATCCTGATGTAACAACAATGGAGTGCTGTGTCGAAATTGAATTCATCCCGATAAAATCTCCGATTTCTTCAACAATTAGAGATTTCTCGGATAATTGATTGATTGTAATTTCCAATTGGTATGTCCCAATTGTTAAGGGTAGTAATTCTAGATCGCATAAAAGCATTCTCCCTGGGTTTGCCAGGTTTCCAACTAACCCACCAAAGTTGAAAAAATCATATTTTGGATCAGAGTTGTAAAACACATCTCCTTGCAGCCAATCTTGACCTCGGGTAAATGATACAAATGAAAAGCTACCGTTTGGAAAATTTATCGAAACATCAACCAGACCGAGGGTTTTTCCATCTGTATTAAGGTAGATTGGAATAGTGAATGGTGTAAAAAGCTAGAAAATAGAGGAAGTAATAACGAATATGTATTACAGGGTAACGTCCATTAACGTGTTCCAGAACGCTGAAAAAGGTTACCCAGTTAATGTAGAGGTTCAATTGTAGGGGAATCGGAATTCGGTCTATATAATTTTCACTCAGTTTCCACTGCCCATTTATGGAAGTTTCACTGAATATTTTATTGGAATAAACTTTTCAGACAGATTATCAAAATGTTATAAGGGAATTCGAGGATATCCTTATTGTAATACTAAACATATTTGTGTGAAGGAATAAGAGGCATTTTAGGAGAAGGAACTACAAATGATTATAATTGTTAGTTAAAGGGGGGATAATGTAAATGAAACTCATAACTTACAGTTTTTGGTGGAATAGGTACACCAAACTCATCTCCAATATCAATATCTCCCAATTCTGGTTGAAGGTTAGCAAATAAAGAAGTAAATTTGGTAGTATTCGCCGTAGTCGCGGATAATATCACCATATTCTCAATAGAATTCTGTCCTAGAGTTACGACACCAGTCTGGGCATCGATAGAAATCGTAGATGGATCGTCGGATTCAAAAGTTAAGAAGCCAGGAAGGGCTGGGGTCCCCTCATTGAACAATTCAGGGAATACAAACTCTACGCCAAATGTATTAGCAAACGTCGCATCACCAATAAAATTACTTTCTGAGCCAACAATACCTTGAAGTGTATTACCAACAATATTCACTACACTAACACTAAAGGTTACAGTGGAGAGATCAATGTCTTGTATGTCCAAAGTTTTGCTCCTATTATAAATGGAGAAGACAGCTGTAATAATTAGATTACCAGCTTGAACAGGTTGTAGGGTTGCTCCGTCTATGGTTGCTAGATTGGAGTCACTGAGTGTATAAGTACCATTTGGTGTAATCGGTATTTGGTCGCCATTACTAAGATCCAGACTCGTTGCTAAGATAGAACTCTGACGCATTGAAGTGTTGGGGTATATTTGAGATGTGCTGACAGACATTAGCTCACTGCCTGGAAATGCTGGATACGGTCTAAGTTCTAGAGAAATGCCAATAGAACGTGCGATAGTTAAGGACTGAGAGTCTGCAAAGTTGGCCAAGTTGAAGAAATTATAATTCGCATTTAGAGTAACATCTCCAGAATATATTGCATTAATAGGATTAATAGCAATTTGATTACCAGTAATAGTAACGACTGACGAGTCAGCATTTATCGCGACCCATTTCGTATCCACCGTTATATCAAGAGTACGATTTCCACTGAAGTATGCTATAACAGAGAAATTTGTAGTCGAAGGGTATCCGAACAAGAATGCAGGGTCTGTAGCACGGACAATCGTGGGTTCATCTATTGTAAGTTCGATTCTTTCGGGAGTGTCAAATTCAACTTGAATAACTGTTGGTTTAGAAAATATTTCGTTACCGTTACAAGGGGAATTCCATGTTGCGACTAGGTAACGATCATGTCCAGGTCCAGTAACACGAATCTAGATATGAATAATATGTAAGACACTAAAGTTAATACGAAAATTGTTTCAGCTCCACCACCACCCCGCCCGCATGCTTAGATGGACATTATGTGGAGCTGAAACAAATTTCTCATGGAATGCCAAAAACAAACAATAAACAAACCTCTTCATCGTTGATAACCTCCACAATATCCACGTTAGTTGATGACAGAACCAAGCCATGTTCGGGTCGAAGATTCATGCGAGATCCGTCATCAAACACAGCATCCACTACAACAATAGCCTGTGTATAAGGGATAGTAAAGTCTGTAGCTAGCTGAACAGTAGCCTCGAGTAATGTAGCATTAGTTGAATCAGGAGCCAGTGATTGTATTGAAGTAAAGAAGCGTACGTCCAAATCTGTGACCTGTGTTGTCACGCTACCAGTTGTGCTCAATGTTATGCGATGCGTTGGACTATTAGTGAGTTCTAATCCAGTTTCTCCTTGTTGATAAACCTCTAGGTATATGCTAGCTCCCACATTGACTGTGTCAAGTATATTGGCGTCTTCCGAAGTAATACTATCCTGTACTAGCTGGGATATGTCTAGATTCTGTCTATGGGGACAACTCAGAAATGATCCGTCACAGAATTCGGCTGTAACGTAGATTTCTGGCGATTGGTAGCCAAGACCACAGGTGGACGTGCTGTATCCCTGCACTAGTTTACGACCTTGTGCTCCTGGGTCTGTGATTAATGCGTCCTGCTTTTGATCTGTGTATGTAACAGATCGTGGGTACCATATATCCAATGTTATGCTTGTGGTTAAGCTATCTTGTTCAATAGTTAGCAAGAAGTTATCTGCTCCTTGACTGTGAGCTTTCGAGAAAGTAAGCTAAATAGGAATATATATAATTGTTGTGACAATCTGTAGAATATGTAACAGTAATATAACTTACCCATTTACAGTCAGCTGATAAGTCAGCAACACCAGGTGCACTAGATAAACAATTCGTAGCGTTTGCATCAACAACTTTACCACTCTTTAGAGCAGACTTTAGATAGATGCGAGTTGGTGACGTTGGTATGCCGATATTCTCTGTGTTGATAAGTGTAGTAGATGTTAGATATGGGAATAATATTAGGGAATCATCCGGGCAGACACGAATTGAACTGCTAGTCCCACAGGTTGGGTAATGAACTGCAGCAGCTCCATTGCCAATAACCTTGCAAATATAGGATAACACATATAAATTATGAAAATTCTAGAATTGGTAAGTTAAGCTATCAAAAAATGTGTGAAATATTAAAAATAAAAGTATTTCAATCGGGATTGTCGTCCCCTAACTTTTCACTCATGGAACCCCGCCAAAATATTTACGAATATAAACTTACAGATTGTTGTAGGCCATCTGATAGGAAGATAACTTGAGCAGTCAAAGTTTCATCTCGACATTCACTGTAAGAGAGTACTTTCAACACAACCGTAAACAGTAAATCCATGGTCCCTTCTTGTATAGGGAATCGTGTTGTAGATCCTGACACGAAAAAATGACCGCTAATGGTAGAATCAAGAGTTGCTTCTGAGATGAAATATTCTGAATTTTCAACTCTTTCGAATTCCAATAAGTAACTATCCCAAAACTCAATACTATAGCTATTGATGCCTTCAGTTGCTCTGCCATATACAGGGATATATACATATGAACCTGAAAACTGCGAATATGTCGGCACGTGGATGAACACATTGTTATTGAAGGGACAGCTAGCCTCATAACGAGCATCAATAAGACCGAGAATAGTTAATGAATCAAATAATTGGGCTGATACCAAGATAGCGTAAGGATAATCCTCCGTTAGAGAGGATAGCCAACTTTCAGGGAAGGTAAGAACAATTGAACAAATGCCAGATGGAATGCTGACTGTGCAAACACCTGTAATTGAAGGTACAGTGTCTATTAGGCTATCAATTTCTACTCGAATTGTTGCGGGATCAATATTGGTCTGATCATTATCGTTTGCGGCCTGCAAAACTACACGTACATCACGATTGTTGACAGACACCCATTGGGTGATTATGATACTTTCTAAGTGGGTGGCAACACCGGGATTAATTGTGTATGTGGACGTGCTTGTGAGGCTCCCGATTGAGAAAGTGAGATCGGTGTGAGCGTAAGTGTCTTGTCCAGTTGGTAACCAAAAATCTACAAGATTATAATATAAACAAATGGCAAATTGTGTCAGATCAAGAATTGTACACCTGGTGCCCACCAGACGATAATTGTCCTCGTGCCCTGAAAGCTTCAGCCCTTAATCTATTATAGTTTGCTGTGCATCATCATGGAGACATTGAAGCACGCATTTCAATACTGAGCCACTATAGTCGGTTCAGTAAATTTGTCGACATTTTCAAGGATAATGTCAATATGAAATGTTACGATTTTGTTGTATATAACTGACCTTGGTTGAATTCAGTATCAGTAGTTCGAGATAGAGGAGGTACAATATATCCATTTGACACTTCAAAGTCAATAGGGAGTAGTTCCCCGATAATCACAGTAAGTTGCGCTGTGCCAGTGAGATGCGTAGCTACTGGGCTTAATCTATCCTCTACAGCTAAGGTTGTAGTGTAGGACAGAGGATCAGAGGGAAGATCTATCGCTAGAGTAACCTCTCCGCTAGAGGGGTCGATCTGGAAGGGACCGCTCTGAGCAAAGTGTCCTTCGAAATAATACTCAACAGTATTATCACTACACAAATCTGCATCTGATGAAAAGAGCTGTGGTATAACGATAGTGCCTAAAATAGGATAGAGAATATGCTACAACCTTAAAACTGAAAAAACAATTTCAATACTTAGCCACTATTCAAATTGTGGTCGACACAGGCAAAAGTGTTGAAATATTTTCGACATTTTGCCTGAAGGTCAAACCTAGCCTCCTCAAAACATGTATTCCACTAAAATAGGTGGATAAAGTGTCCAGTTTTACCTGCTAATGAATCCTTATCCACTAGACTGACATAAGATGCCTTCTCAAACACAGGGGTGTATATGTTGACGTCATTAACAGTCACTAGTACTTGACTCGTGTGGTTACGTGGTGGAGTGCCACCGTCGACTACCAAAATGTCCAAAGTGTATACATTTTCTGCCTGGGATTCACAGAGAGGATACACTGTATTGTCCACGTAGATGAATTCTGAGCTAGGGGCTTCGTATGTTGATACGCGAAGAGCAGCTAGAAATATATTATTGAAAATACGTAGACTTGTATGTATCACATCACAAAATTAGGGAATGGAAACGTAGGCACGAAATAAGTCTCTAAAGAAAGAAATACAAAATTACCTGTTTCTCCCTCAATGTAGAATCGGCCGTTGTCGTCGCCAGCAGTCCTCGTATACTCCAGAACTGCGTAATTCGTAATCGGACATCCACATCCTAAACTTTCGTGAGGCTTCTCATCAGCATCATCTGCTGATATAGAAGTATAAAAGGTATGTCCTGCTGCTAACACCTCGTCAATAGTTGTTCTGTATGTCAAATCAAATGCTGAGAATACTGGAGAATGATCGTTAATGTCACATACACAAATACTGAGTTCAGTTTGATCATTGAAACCGGCTGCGTCTCGTACTGATACAGTAACGTTGAAGATAGGATCTGTTTCTCTGTCTATTGGTGAGGATTTTGTGAATACTTCTCCTGTTTGTGGGTTTATACCGAAGTAGGGGTTAGTTGCAATACTAAAGAATTGAACAATAAATCATTGTCATATTTGAGTTTGGAATAAAGAGATTTTCAAGTATCTGCTGTAGATAAGTTTCACTATATATTCAATTCCCGTTAAATCAAACACGGATATATCAAAATATCTGCTTATATAGAAGTCTAAAAATAGCATAAATTTATCGGTTAGATCGAATTAATTATCGCGGATCCTTGAGCTTCGATATAACGGGAGATGACTGGATATATATTCTATAGTCAAAGGTTCAGCTATAGAAATAAACAAAACACAATCAAAACTAACCTATAAACAAGCGTATCATTAGAGTCAATAGTGTCATCATCAAATGCAATCAGCTGAGCAACAGATACATCTGGACCGGAATGTTCAAGGACCATTCCTTGGAAAGTTTGGTTAAATATCGGTGGCTTATTAATGATATCTCCTAATTGGATAATTAAATTTAGATCTGTGGAGAAGGGTGGATATCCAGCGTCCGTAGCACGAATTGTAAAGTTGTACATCACTTGATCATTGAAGTCTATAACTTCAATGTTCTGTACATTAATCGTGTATGTATCATCGCTTAGTTGGAGAACAAATAGTTCGAATCTGTTATCTTCATTTCCAGTGATTATATCAAAGTAGAGTGTGTTGTTTATATCTATATCGAAGGCTTGGAAGGTGAAGTATATAACGTTAAGAGTAGATGTTTCTGCTCTTGCGATAGTCTCAGATGTTGTTGATAGAGTGGGGTTATTGTCGTTAACATCACGAAGTGTGATCGAAACCTAAATCAATAGAAATAGATGAAAATTAGAAGACCAAAATTGACTGATACAACCATCTACTCCCATATGGAAGTAAATGCAGTCAACTCCTGTTATACCTAACAGGGAATATCGTAATAATTGTGGTTACTTGAGTTTCGATATAACGGGAGTAGACTGGATCGTTATCCATTTCAAATTGCACTATAGTGTAACATCCACAAACGGGAACTTCTTGAAAATGAATAGAGCGAATTATAAGTCCCAATTCTTCAGCGTCCCTTCTGGAACTACGATTATGGAGAGTCACATATACATACATATAATACGAACCTGTGCGCTGGCAGATAGCCTAATATCATCAGTATCCGGTGACGCTACATTGATATTATCAGTAGCTATAACAAATAGCTCATACTGGGCTTGTGTCTCTCTGTCAAGAGCTGGTAGAGTTGAAGTAACAGTAATAACAGCAGAGGTAGCATTTGTCTTTGTCAATGTAAACTTCCCAGGATCAGTAGGATCATCCATAAGCGTGAATTCTAAGTTCATATGCTCGAGATGATCACGATCAGTGGCGTGTACTCTTGTTACGATAAAGCCTTCTAAACGGTTTTCAAGAATCATTGGAGCATAGGCAGGAGGGTCAAATATTGGGGCATTATCGTTGTTATCCAACACATATACTGTGAAGTTTGTGAGAGTAGACAGTCTCGGGAAACCAAGGTCATAGACAAGGATTGTGAGAACATGTATTCGCTTAACCTCAAAATCCAACGATTGTGTCAGCTTAATTTGACCGGAAACAGAGTCTATGCTAAACAACGGATCTAGTGTAATTAGCTGGAAACGATATTCAGCATTTATTCCTGAATCTGCATCAGTTGCCATCATTGTAAATATAAGCGAGGAAACTGAGAGAGATTCCATAAGACTTGTGTTTTGATTTCCATTTGTGAATACAGGTTCATTGTCGTTTATATCGTTGATGTAGATGGTTAGAGATCTGATTTCTGAGCAAAGAGAAATCTCTCCTAGATCACAAACCTGGTAGGTGAATTGATAAGAAGGAATGTATTCGTAGTCAAGCGGAAAAAATAACGAATTTGTTAGATTCACGTCTCCTGTCATTGGATTGACAGTAAACTGTGTTCCAGCTCCAAATAGCCTAAAAATATACAAATAATAATATTAACAGTGTAGAAGAAGAAATGCACAATATTTGTTCAGAAGAACTTTATCATGAATGGTGGATATAATGTAATTGCTTACAATACTAAATGACATAACCAGTTAATAACTCCTCACATACAGTGAACCACATAATACAGAAGACCGTGTTTACAGCCCAAATGAATTTTGGACAATGCAAATACACGAGAATTATGTAGGTTCAGTTGTATGTCAATATTCTGTAAAATCAACTAACGTGAATTTCAATTGTCTATTAATTCCTGAATCAGCATCAGTAGCAGTTAGCATAGCAGCTATTGTACCGTCAGTTGCATTCTCATCTATCCTACCAACAGTGTCTATTGCTATAGGAGGATTATCATTGAAATCTAGTACATTAATGTTAACATCAGTTCTATTCTGTAGAGAAGGAGATCCGCGATCAGCTGCGGAAACTAGGAGTTTGAAAGACTGCTGGAAGATATTTTCATAGTCAACAGATTTTATTAGAGTCAAATAGCCAGTTTCTTTATCAATATCGAAGTGTCCGTCGTCATTTCCACTCTCAATGAAGTATTCTACTTGTCCATTTATACCAGCATCTTCATCAGTAGCAAATATATCACCTACTCTTCCACCTAGATCTATACTCTCTGAAATATTGAAATAGTATTCAGCTGTATCGAATTGAGGGAAGTTATCGTTAAGATCTGTTATGGTAACTTGAATCTATAGGAATTGGTCATTTGAATTACAAATTCACTGATTCTACGATGTATTATAGAAAATTACGCATAAGAATGTCCAGACAACATCCATATGTGGGATATTAACCCATCTGACTATCATAGTTACAAAGCGTAAAACATGGAATTTATGGAAATTACTTACATTGCAAGAAGCAGTCCTCATCGGAGGTATTCCTTGATCAATAGCCAACACGATAAACTCATAAACCTCTTGAACTTCCAAATCAAGAGAAATCTCATTGGAAAGTTCGCCATTATTGCTATTAATCACGAATGGTGTCGAATCGTTGGAGTTTTCAATCACAAATAAAATATTCTGTGACCCATCACCATCTCGATCCGTAGCGCGTACAGTTAAGATTTTCACATTCACAGTTGATTCAGTCAGTAATCCTGGAAATAACGGGCTACTACACACAGGTGTATTATCATTAACATCTATCAGCTGTATTGCGTATATAACATATACGGTGTTGATAACTTCCATCATTGTAGAGTTCTTGTAAATGACATCATCTTCCAGGGTAGTTTCACTGATGGGAATGAAGCTACGATCTTGGATAGTTACCTATAAGGGAGTATGGTATTTAGTTGGTTACCAAAAAGGAATGGTAAAAGTGGTCCACTGCTATAGGTGTGAAATACAGTGGAGACAGGTGATAAGAAACTCCATTGGGAGTATCAATACATGTGCTTATAACCGGTATTAAATATACAGGAATATATGAGTACCGTTCTCCAGAGGATGGTGCTTATATTCGGTGTTGAAAATATCAACTTTAGTGTAATATATAATCTAACGCCCCCGCTGCAGAACCGTTGGTACAACCACACAATGAATAAGAGAAATGTACTTACATTAATCAGATAAAGATCCTGTTCCTCATAATCCAAATTCAAAGCAGACTGCACATACACACGACCATTGTTACTGATAGCAAAAGATCCGAGATCTCCGTCATCTCCCCCTGTAAACCTAAATGATATATTCATATTTGTACCTATATCTGCATCCATTACTTCGATCATTCCCACTGTAGTCTGGGCAGTAGCGTTCTCTCGGATTTCAGCGAAAAGAGAGGGTTGACTCACGACTGGGATATGATCATTTCTATCGAGGAGATTGATCATTACAGTAGCTTCTGTAGTTAGTATACCGTTACGGGCGCGTATAGGGAATTCATAATAACCCTTCATTTCCCTGTCAAAGACAATTAAATGAGTGATTTCTCCGGTAACACTGTTGATAAAGAATGAACGACTGTCGTCTTCAAGAGGATTTACGTTATCAGCAACTAGTGAGTATTCTACAATTGAATTAGCAGGTGTATCAGCATCTGATGTGGATACGTCGATTAATACTGTTCCCGTAAAAGTATTTTCGTATACATTTATCTTGTAGACGTCATTGGGTAGGAATACAGGAGGATTGTCGTTAATGTCTGTGACTGCTACGGTTAGGTTTTGGCAAACTATGAGTTGGGGAGATCCGGAATCTTCAACACATATTGTTAGTACGTGTGTTCTGTCTTGTTCAACCTCGTAATCGAATGTTCTAGAATAGAAAGTATACAAATTTGAGATAATTGCCAAAGAAGGTTAATTGAGGCTTGACAGGGTAACCTCCTTAATAAGGAAAATGAATAGAGCGAATTCCTAGTCTAATACGAATGCATCCCAATAGAATTCCAAGCATATTAATGATAAAAATACCAAACTAACCTGTTGGTAGTTATGATACCAGTAAGACTATCTATCACAAAAGATCCTGTAGGATTCTGAATAGAGAAAGCTAGTTCATCATCTGGATCAACATCAGAAGCAGATACGAATGTAACAAACGCTCCCACGGTGGCATCTTCCTGGATGTCTGCATCTTGTATTACCACGAATTGAGGTGCGTTATCGTTATGATTAACTATCTCAATTTCAACTCTTGAGGTATCAAGTTGCGATTGAGGGGTGCCGTTGTCAACTGATAACAATTCTAGTAGACAATTCCTAGGGGTATCACCTTCATAGTCTATAGAAGCGTTCAATACGACAGATTGTCCACTGATTATGTAGAGTGACTAATAATAGAAAAATAAGTAAAGAACGTGCTTTTATTATCCAGAAATTGAAATTTCTGTACACTTTTCCCCTAAAGAATAGTCTGAATTGCTACTTCAGGATATACAACTTGGAAATCCGGGAAATTTTTCAAAAATCGCCGGTTTAGGGAATTGAATTGACAAAATTCGAAGGCAACATTTCGGTAAAATCTACAATAATTATCAAACTCACTTCACATCCTGTAGGAAAAGCATTGTTAATATAAACTTCAAATTCTCCATTCTCTCCCGAATCAGCATCAGTCACAATAAAATTAAATATAACCATAGGAGGAGTAAATTCCTCAGAAATCTCAACATTTCCGTAATTATCCTGACTGAACAACGGTTTGTTATCATTACTGTCACATATCTCAAGTGTCACGGTTGTGTTAGTCTCCAACGCAGGGATACCTCCGTCAGTGACTGTTACAGGAATAGGTATCATAATTATCGTCTCGTAGTCTATCAGACCGGTGAATGAAATCACGCCTGTGTTCGGGTTAATTTCGAACGGCCCGGATGTCTCGTCTATGCTGTATTGTAATTGATTGTTGGGAGGAGAATCGTTGTCTGTAGCTAATACTTGGAAGAATGATATTCCTGGTTGTGTAGAATTCTCGCATACCGTAATCAAATATGGAGTAGCTAGGGGGAAGAGGATATGAGTTAAATATGTGGATATATTAACAGTAGGGCTTGTAATCCCGGAATTTCGGGAATAATAATTATTACAATTATATAATACGTAAGGTTTATTTTATTGAATGAAGTTAAGCTTTGCTGCATTTACACACAAGATATGGAATATATGGAATATAATAATGAACTTGGCCTATCTTATTTATTATCTATATTTGTTATTTCTAATGAAACAGAGTATTCAAAGTCCTGTCGCTCAATCCAGTTCGATAATAATGAAAATGAGAATAGTTTCATAGTAACTGAAGTTAAGCCAATTGCACTTACAAAAGAGAACAACTAACTTATACAAGTTCGGGATCCCGGGATTGAAAGACGAATCCCGGAGGAAAATGCATCGGGATCCCGGGATTTCAAGCCCTAATTAACAGGTACTAAAACATATTTGAAATTCCTCAATTTATCAGTAAATTAGTATAAATGTACTCACATTCTATAAAAGGTGGATTATCGTTAGCATCATTCACGTCAACAGTTACCAGAGCTCTCCCAGTCCTATTCCCAGTATCTATAGCATATACGTAGAATACATACGATTTGTTAGGACCCTCAAAATCAAGCTGAGAAGTCAATATCATCGTAGCATTCTGTTTCAGCACACGGAATACAGGCATTATATCTGTATCGTTTATGAAGTAGGTTATTCGAGCGTTTAAGCCGAAGTCATCGTCTGATGCTGTGAATTGGAAGATTACTGTATTCAAGGGAGTGTCTTCTAGAACCTGGTATGTGAATATAGTAGAACTCAGTAGTAATGTATTATCAATTATGATATTAAACATATGGGAAGAAGAAGGATTATTCGAGTTACACTGTAATCGGTATATTAGTCAATCAAACGGAGCGATTCCCCAACCTGTGCTCATTGACCCCTTGGTTGTCCACGGAGGACAGCAGGGGGCAACGGATTTGGAATAGCTGATCTATTAAGCCACCAATTATAATAATAAAGCAACTTACAGGAATAGTATATTCCGGCTGTGAGAACATAGGAGTATTATCATTATTATCCGTTACTGTGATAGTATAACGAGCACGATCAGTAAATTCAATGCTTAAGTGTGCATCCTGCACTAGTACTTCCAATTCGTGTGTAGGACTATTCTCTCTATCAAGGGTGGCTATTAGTGTCAAATTTCCCATTGTACTCAATTCAAATAGTCCAGCACTTCCAGCTATGATATAGAATTGCATAACAGAATTTGCTGGCGAGTCAATATCAGAAACATCATCTGCTAGGTTTCTAATAACCATCCCAGATGCAGTAGCTTCATTGACATCAAAGGAGATGGGGTCTTGTAGGAATTCAGGGCCGTTGTCGTTCATGTCACTAATCCTGATTGTGAGGACTGTGCTTGATGATAGGGGTGGACTGCCTCCATCTGTAACGGTGAGGATTATGACGACAGTTGATTGTAACTATAGAATTGTAAGAATTAAATATTTATCATATACTGGATAGGATGAGGGAAATACAGTGATATTACTACAAACTGGGAGTTTGGCAGAAACAAGGTAAGTACTCACCAGAGGAATAGTATCGTAGTCTAGTCTCCTAACAGGCTGAACCTTTCCATCATCTGTTACTTCGAAGTATGTCACATTACTCAGACTATAGTATATAGTCCCATTAGCACCTAGATCAGGATCAGTAGCTATCAGCCCTCCGATTGATATGTCTTCGTTTAACGGAATCTCCTCATCAATGAGAACAACATATTCGTCTCCAGGGTATGATGGTATATTGTCATTAACATCTAATACAGTTATGAGAACTCGAGTTGTTCCGGTCTGTTGATTTGCAAGATTGCCATCTGTTGCTTGTAGAATTAAATCAAAAGTGTCCTCGAAAAGTGTGTCTCTGTCAATTGTGTCCGTGACTCGTATAATACCATCAACAACTGTGAAAAAGTCTTTAGTATTCCCGGAAATAAACTCATAACTCAACATTCCGTTAGGACCATCGTCTGCATCTGTTGCATTGGCAACGCCTACTAGTTTATTTGTTGGATCATCCGGATCCAACGCATTGTTTTCGTAAACAGAAAATTTGTATACAATAGAGTCAAAAGTAGGTTTATTGTCGTTAGCATCGAGGACATCAACAACAACAATGACGCGTGAAGCTAGCTGAGGTGTTCCCACGTTAGTGGCTGTCACATGAATAACGTGTTGGTGGTCTATCTCATGATTAAATGCTTCATCATTAAACAGCTGGCCCGTTTCAGAAACAATACGGAACATTGAACCGTTATGTGACCCAATTGAATAAGTTGATTCAGCATTTGCACCGAGATCCTCATCCTCTGTGAAAACGGTTAGAATTAGTCCAGGCGATGCGGTTTCCTGTATTTGAATATAATAGCAGGATAAGTTGTATGGGTTAGAGTATACACTACATTTGGTGAAGAATGTCACGTTAGCTGTCTCGTCAGGATTTTCAACAAATACTGGAGGATTGTCGTTGACATCTAATAAATTAACTGTAATGGGAGAAACAGAACGCCGGTTACCAGAATCAATAGCTGTAATAGACAATTCGTATACATCTCTGGTTTCTCTATCAAGTGTATTGTTTACTAGCAAATGAGCAATCGTGTCGAATGGTAGTGAAGGGTCTGTAATGTTTGAAACAATAGCAAAATCGCCGTTACCATCTACGGTGAGGATAAAATCGATTGGGTCGGAAAATTCGGAATCAGTCGCCTCGATTGCAATAACGAACTTCCCAACCGCCGCATCTTCAGGTACATAACCGATATAAGTCGTAGAATTGAATCTAGGCCCTGCTTCATTGACGTCACGCAGGATAATACGTAAGGTTGCACTTCCTGTCCTTGAACTATCCCGTACTTCAAGATCAATCAAATATTCCGGGATAGTTTCTCGATCCAATGCACCAGCAACAGAGACAACCGCCGAATCTGGATCAATATTAAACCTATTATCTGACCCACCAACTATGAAATAGGTTAGTTTGACGGGGACTTGTGAAGTAGAATCACGGTCAGTTGCCATTATAGAAATACTGAGTACTTCCCCTATCGATGCGTTCTCAAATAAATAATGCTCGTAAGCTTGTAACTCGAATTCTGGTGTATTATCGTTTTCATTAATTATATTTACACGAACTGTTATCGAGTCGTTTAGCGTGTTAACACCATCATCATTAGCATAGACTGTAAACATGTAGAAGCGAGTAACCTCGTAGTCAATAGAACCGTTCAGATAGATACTACCGGAATTACGGTCGATATTAAAAGGTAGCGGATAATGTACTGGTATTGTATAGTAGATAACTTGATTCTCTCCTACATCTTCAAGATCAACAGCTTGCACAGTTGTAACTACAGTCAACTGCTCAGCTGTCTCTGAAAAAGATACGTTAAGGGACGCGACAGGAAATACAGGAGGATTATCATTCTCGTCTCTTACAGTTATTAATACAAGGGCTACGTCGCTAAGAGGAGGTTCCCCCTTATCTACTACAGATATACCGATACTCCATAGAGCTGTTGATTCTCTGTCTACATCTCCTGACACTGTAATTACTCCGGTAGATGCATCCATTGTAAATGGTCTTGATGCCTAGAGTAAGGGAATAGGTGAAGTTGTTTGTTTATTCGTTTGTTTGTTTGTTTGTTATAAACAGTGTAAACTGGTAAATACGAAAGGAAAGTCAAAATTGGTTCGTCTTGTCCAGAAATTCGTATTTACGAGATTCCACTGAGTTAACTCACATCTTCGACTTGGAATGAGAACACCAACTCTGCATTTTCCCCATCGTCCTCATCAGAAGCGAATACTTGATCAACAACAGTACCATTCGGACTATTCTCAAATAATCTAAACGTGTATGTAGTTTCATTGAATTCTGGTGAATTGTCATTCAAATCTATTACTTCAATAAGTAGGTCTAATGTGACGTTAAGCGATGGACTTCCAAGATCTCTAGCTGTAACGATTACAGTCAAATCGGAGTGAAGTTCGTAGTCAATAGGATTACTGGTTACGTATATTTCACCGGTAATTTCTTCTATAGAAAGATAAGGACCTTCTAAACTTGAATTGATGTTAGGAAACTCAATGGAGAATCGTATGTAACTGTTTAGAGATCCTGGTGAGTCCGTGTCGTATGCAAATACTTGTCCAACTATGAAATTTTCTTGAGAATTCTCGTTGAAGGAGAAATCATATGTATCAGGGTCGAAAATAGGAGTGACATCATTTAGATCAAGTATAGTAACGAATAATACTGCAGTGTTTGTGTTTTCAGGTTCAAATGTTAGTTGGGAAGTTGTTTCGAGGTTTACTATGTAAAGATCGAATTGTTCTCTATCGAAATTGCTTGAATTTGTGAATACTTCGCCTGTCGTGGAGTTTATTCTGAATGGATACTCTGGAGTAGCATGAAAGTATATGAGTGGCTCTAAGAGAAAATTAGTAAAAATGCTCCAAAAATTGTGCAAAATGGCCAGAAAGTGTCAAATAAGTATTAGCCATACAAAAATTTGAATGCTAAATGATCGAAAATGCGATAATTTGTGTTAATAACTCGGCAAAAGTAAAGCGAATTTCTAATTTTACACAAACCGCCAAAAAATTTGTAAACATCAGTAATCCTGAATTGAATATTCGTATTATTAGCTCCAATATCCAACTCAGTAGCAGATACAGTCACTAGTAATTCTCCATCATTTCCATTTTCCACTAGATCGGCAAAATATAGATCCTCATCAAATACAGGAATACTGTCATCACGATCCAAAATATCGATTACAACTTGTGGAAGATTCGCGGATGTTGATCCCCCGCCGTCAACAGCTCTAACAGTCAAAATATACTGATCCTGAGACTCTCTATCAAGCCTACGCGTTGTCTCAATAATTCCAACATATTCACCACCCAAAAATTCCGTTACAATTCTAAAATCATCGCTCTGAACTATTTCATACTCAATCCTTCCGTTTTCCCCGATGTCAGCGTCCGTGGCTGTTATCAAGAGATCACCTCCAAGAGGGATAAATACACTGAAATTCGCCTCATTCTCAAAGACTTCTCCATAGAAAGTAGATTGAGTGAAAATTGGTTTATTATCGTTCGCATCCAAAATGTAGATATTCAAATGAGCAGTGCCGGTGAGTTGTGGTGTTCCTTGATCTACTGCGCCAATTATCAGTTCGTACAGATCTCGCGTCTCACGGTCTAACGCATCATCGACGAATACTTCACCAGTTAAAGCTATAATTGTAAAATGATCGCTATCTAGTCCTCCCTCAATTGTGTATAGGATATCAGCGTTGGTGGTGGCGTCAAGGTCAGTAGCTGCTACTGGTAATAGAGAAGTGCTGACTAATGCAGTCTCCAATATACTAGCGTTGTAAATGGGTTGTTCGAATACAGGAGTATTGTCATTCTCGTCTATGACTGTTATGTTCACGATAGTTGAGGAAGTTGTGCCCATAGTATCTTGTGCATATATCTAGAAAAAGGTATTTTGCCGTTGGAAACTATTGTCTCAATTTGAAACATACAAAAAGGTGTGAAAATATGATTAATCGAAGCGGGCATGTCCAAAGTATACATATAATCTATACAATGGAACCTCGTTAATACGAATACGGTGAAATTCGAATTTCCGAAATATTTACACAAATCAGGTCCCTACCACTGAAATATTCAATCGATATTACTATTGAGAAAGAGGACAATCTTTCCCGTCCGTTAGTGCTCGAATTGATTGTACACTATATCTCCTGAATAACTAACCTCAAGTGTGTAGAACTTGATGCTCTCAAAATCAAGGGGATTACCACCAGTTGAACTAACTTGAATCAGACCAGATTGTAAAATAATCGCGAATGGAGCATTATTTGAGGGTACAAGTCTGAGGAATATGCTATAATTTAGAACTACACCGATATCAGGATCATCTGCATGTACAGCTATAACGCTAGTAGACACTGGAGCTAATTCAGAAACAGTCGCTTCGTAAAGATCTAAATCAAAGACAGGAGCTTCATCATCAATATTTGTAACCGTTATAAACAGAGAATCAATTTGGCTTTGTTGATTAACGCCTGCCTCGTCGAAGACTCGAATACTGACAGAAATCAGCGGTTGAGTTTCGTAATCAATCGATCCATTAAGGTAAAGCTGCCCAAAAGTAACAGAAGAATTAGTTGGGTCAGGAAAACTTATTATATAAAACCGATCAGCCTCACTCAAAAGTTGGAAGATTACATCCTCCGCTACATGTAGTTCATCAAAATCAACAACCGTAACAGTAGCGACCAAATGATCCATGTAAGAACCTTCGACAAGAGTTGGACTTGGGAATGGAAGGAAAAAAGGTTCCAAGTCGTTGACATCTGTAACGGAAATAGTCAAGTTAGCAGTGTCAGTTACATTTAAAGGAGCACTGTTATCAAATACTTCAATTACAAGGTAATGTTCGTGTGCATCTTCATGATTCAATAATCTTTGTAGGTAAATATCTCCAGTAGCAGAGTTAATATAGAAAAATGAGTCTACAGAATACCCACGGATTTGATGGCCAAAACCAACGTTAATTGAGTCTCGGTCTGTCGCTCTTACAGTCGAAACAAATGAATCGACGGGGGCAGTCTCAAGGATCATAGCAGTATATAATTCCATAAGAAATTGGGGATCATTATCATTGACATCAGTGATCTCTATGGCAACTGAAATCTGTGAATAACGAGGGGTGGGACCGTTATCTTGTACACGAAGGAGGACAGTGAAATTTCGCTGAGTCTCAAAATCAATTCCACTTGAATTTGAAAGGAAAATTCTACCGAAATTGCCTTTAGTCTCAACACCAAAAGGTGTGAATGGGTCACCAAAAATGACACCTTGGTTGTCAATATAGAAAGTCAGTTCTGCATTTTGTTCTATGTCCAGATCATTAGCTTCTACTGTGACAATTGTAGTGTTGTAAGCTGCATTTTCAGGAATGGTACCGTAAGGATTGACTGTAACGAAGAATGGATCATTGTCATTTATATCCTCAATAATTATCTGTAGAAGTGGAATAAATAAATGTATTTGGTATAAATGATATATCAAAATACCCGCTTATATCGAAGTGTGAATTGTACAAATATGGCCCCCAAACTGTAAAAGTAACAAATATTTCACCGAACATATCGAAGTAATTATCACGATCCCTTGAGCTTAGATATGACAGGAGTTGACTGTATTCGACAGAGCGTATATTCTAGGATATACAATAACAACAAATATTACCTGTATGTCTAGGGTAGTAGACTGACGAGGGGATCCGTCGTCCTCAGCTAGAATCATAAGATTGAACAATCTTTCATCAGATTCTTCCCTGTCCAGTTGCCTGATTCCTGTTAATTCTCCAGTTGATTCTTCTAATAAGAACTCTGCATTACCAGATGGGAAAAATCTGAAACGGATCTAATAAGGAAAACAACAACAATAATAATAATCAACAGAAGAATTGGGAGAAGAAATACTGTAACAAGAAAACAGGTCCCCAACATGCTTATTAGTTACCATACAAACCTTATTATTGAGTGGAGGTGCGTCATTATCATCTGCGGTAATATTAGCGATAAAGTAGCCAAATGGTTGTTCTTCCAGAACATTCAATATGAGTGGAGATGCGACAGTAAATATAGGAGCATTATCGTTTTCATCTAATAGCCATATTGATACGTTTGTGGAATCAGTATGTATACCATCATATGCGTTAACAAGGAAGTTGTATCCGGGTCTAAATATATGATAGAGATTAAGTAGTGTATCTGAATGTGTGAATACAGAAGCTTAATTACAGTGTATACAAGTTATAAGAACACCGGATATAAACACCATCCACTAGAAAACAGTTCTCAATTTCCCATATATTCCTGTATATTCATTTCGCATATAAGAACCTGTATGCTACTCCCAAGGGTGATACTATAAACCGGTATAAATATACAGCAATTAACGAGAAACAGTTTCAATAGGATGGTGCTTATATCCGGTTATAACCGGCATCTACTGTATTAGCATACACCAGCGAACTTACGTGTACTCTCTATCTATCGTTCCATCAACTAGAATTATCCCTGAAGAAGGTCCAACAATGAATGGAACAGCTGGATCAGAAATGATGGAATAAACTGGTAAGAATACAGCACTCACTGTGTCGTAGTCTGCATCAATTGCTATTACCTGTAATACCTGGGTTCCATTGACAGAGTTCTCCAATAGTGTATCAGCTGTAAGGAAATAAATAAGTAATAAATAAGTAAACAAGTAAACCAACAAACAAACTGAATTGAATATAACTTACTGTAGAAGTCTTCCTCAAAGATAGGAGGATTGTCATTGACATTGGTAACAATGATACTGACAGAACTATCATCACTACGCCTTGGAGTTAAATTGTTTGGGCTAGTGTCTATGGCTATTATAGAAAAGAGAGCGGATTGAATGATCTCATAATCAATATCCCCACTAGAAAATTGAAAAGCAAATATAAAAATGGAGTCTTGTACGGGATAAGGCGTCCCTTCTTATACTAATACGTGTAATATAAACTTACTTCAGTAGTAAAGCACCTCTACTCACACCATTATCAAGAGGATATAGAACAGTCCTAAAATAACCGGTAACAGCTGGATCTCCAACAAGTTCAAACTGTGATATAGTACCAGCTTCAGGATTCAATCCATAGTCGTCATCTGTAGCTGTTATATTGAAAATGACCGTACCGTCGGCTGCATTTTCTTGAATATTTCCAAAGTAGTTCTGAAGCCCTAGGACTGGAGCGTGATTGTTATTATCGTTTTGTAGATTTATCTGTACTATGATGGAGGTGTTGAGAGGTTCGAAAGGATCATTGTCTTCTGCCACCACAGTGAAAGTGAAATTCTCATTCTAAATAGGATATAAATTTCAATTTCTTAGATCTTAAATTCGTACAAAAGTCCGCATAGTAAGTCAACGCTTATGTCAAAGTGTGAAAGTATACACATATGATCCCAAACTGTCAAAGTAACATATACGTCATTGGTTATATTGAAGTGATTATTAAGGCCCTTTGATCTTAGATATTATTATAATAATAATTACAGTTATTCCAGATCCAAAACTAGAGGCAGTTGTAATCTGTACTGCAGCAGCTATTATTTGAAAATCGAACTCTGAAGGTATATCAATAACTGTGTATGCAATATCCTCCATAGATGTTGTCCCATCTTGATCGATAGCACGAACAGTACCTGAATAAAGAAAATATCCATAATTACAATAACACAAATAAAAGGAAAGGACCCCTGTACCAATTTTAACACATTCAATGCACCCCTCCCATAGACTCTAATACAAAATTTGAGATCCTGTGGACCCCTGCTGTCGTCCGTGACCACCAAGAGGTTATCAGGAAAAATGTACTGACCATACACTTAAATCTGATAGGTCAAGATATTTGTAACCTATTCAGAGAGTTTTGAAACAACACCTTAATATGTCATATTCTACATTCAGGCAAAATTCAAGTTTGTAACTCTTACCAATTCCTTAATATACGTTAGACTATTTCTAATGTTTTATAATGGGAAAGAACACTTCGTCACCTTTTCTCAGAGATTAGTGAAAATATCCGTTAGATATTAGAAATTATTCCTGGTTTTATCACATACAAAATTTCAAGCCAATTTTCAACATATTCAGAAAAGTTTTAATATACGAATGTACCTAAGAAAGTGCCAGTGCTGTAATGAGCGAGCGCAGTAAAGATATAAGGAGTACTCTGAAATTCTGGAGCGAACTCGTTAACATCAAATATGTCAATTATGAAAGTAATAGTTCCTTGTTTAGAGGGTACACCTAAATCTGTTGCTGTTATTTCAAGAGTGTGTTGTGTTGAAGTCTGGAGAGTAAACAGTAAACATAAAATTCCCTCAAGAAAATGTGGAACGTTTTGGAGAATATCCACGTATTATGTGTAACTAAACATCTAAATTACCTCAAAATTGAATGGATTCTCAAGATACACAGCAAAAGAACCTTCTCTATCACCAAACGATTGACTAACAGTAAATATCTCATCTGACATTGTAATGACAACATTGAATTGTCCTGACGGTCCAAAGTCCTCATCAGAAATATTGAAAGATGCAATTAAGGTTGAAACAGTAGCGTTTTCAAGGAAGGAAAGATTTGAAGAATCATTTGTGACGAAAGTTGGTGCAAATTCGTTAGATTCTGTAACATTAATCACAAGTTTTGTGATAGCAGTGAAAGCACCGTCATCTGCGGATATATAGAAATCATATGTGGGAGCTACACCTCTTATGACGTCACTAGCTATGTAAACTGATCCATTAGGGTGAATCTAAGGGAATAATGTGAATGTCAAAATGATAATTTGAGTTACCCAGAGGTGTGAAAATATAGTGAATTACCTCAAACTCAATGTCAGTTGAATTAGAAGAGAACTGATGGACTGCATTCACACCGATATCCTCGTCAGTAGTATTTGCATTGAAGAATATATAGCCTAATAGAATAGAAGGAAAGATATGAATAGTTTGTAGAATTGAATCAAGAATGGTACAACAGATTAAAACAATTGAATTTGGATAATAATACATTCAACTTTCGTTATATCAAAGCTCAAAAGGGCTGTGATAATTATTTCGGTATAACCGGTGGGATATATGCTACTTTGACGGTTTGGGGCCATATTTGTACAATTTTAGACTTCGATATAGGCGGATACTTCTATATTTCCGTGTTTGACATAACTACAGAATGTATATTGTCGGTATCAGCTGTTTAAAGCGTATATTATGGAACTAACCGATAGGTGCACTTTCTGACACCATAACAGTATAAGGAGTGTTAATAAACACAGGTGGAGAATCGTTTACATCTGTAATACTTATATTAGCATCAAGTACAAACGTTGTAGGGAATAGCGCTCGATCTGTACCAGAAATTGTGAATGGGATGAGATCGAGAGGAGAGCTCAGCGCTTCCCTGTCAATAGCACTATCCACGAATACTTTGATATTATAGGGAGCTTGTTGATTAAGTGATTGGTCCTGTATTCTGAAATTTGAGGAGAAAGTGTAGAAATTTACAGTGACGTCAACTTGTCCTGTGGTTCCTATAGGAGTACAATGTATGCAGGTTATAAGAACGCCCTTGGGAGTAACAATACATGTTCTTATAACCGGTATAAATATACAGGAATATATGAGAACCGGGTTCCAGTGGACGGTGCTTATATCCAGCATGTCTTTATTCGCTTAGAATTTTGTAATTGTCTGCTTCGAACCACATTGTCCACTGGTGGACAATTATCATTTACTAACCATCATCAGGATCCACAACTTGAATCATAAACACAGCATTGACAGGATCAGAAGTCTCTTCTGGTACTTCAGAAATATTGACGGGTGCTCCTCCCTGAAGTATTGTGAAGCTCGGAGCGTTATCGTTAGCTAACTCAATTCGTAGATCGAATTCTGCACAACTCATAAGTCTTGGAACTCCAAAATCCTCAACACAAATCTAAACGAATATCAGTAACAGGAGTTATATATAGGAATGACAGTATTATTGAAGAATTGGCCAGAGCTACAAACTTGAAACTTAGTATCAGTGTAGAACATAATACATCTCGGTGCAATCTCAAATATCTATGAGAAATCTCAAAAACTCTCTGAGATAGGTGTCAAATATCTTGACGTATCACATTTGAGTGTATACTCAGTACAATTTGCATATCTGAGAATGTAAATAAATTTGGTAGATGGCAAATATGTAATTGGAGATGAGTGTTCACAAGCCGCGCAGCACAAGCAAACGAAGAGTTAATACAGTGGACTCCGATTAATAGAGCTATGGGTTAATCGTTCTACTGTATTCCTAATTTTCAATTTTTAATATAACTTACTTCTAGCATATAGCTGCCAGGATTATATACCGCTAGTCCAGCAGTCACAACACCAGAAACTGAATCAATATTGTATTGAGTATTAGCATCTACAGTGTCTAATGTATCCACGTTAGTTTGAGTTCCCAAACTGAATTCAAATCGTCCTGCCTCATTCGAGTCCCTATCGTCTGCTATTGCTGTTAAAATGTTGCCGCTAACACCAATCTTATTAGAGATTCTTGTTGTTTCGCTATATGATAAAGTAAATAACAACAAATATTCAATATAAAGCCCTGTATGTTGTCATTTTGAGGCATTCCTCGCTTGTTTCGACGGGGAAATATATATATATACACAGAAACTCTCGTTATTAAGAAGTGTTCGGAGTAAAGAATAACTTCGTTGTAACAGGAGTTTGTTATGCTGTAACATAATAGACTAATCCGCTATCTATGATCACTCCCACTAATAGCTTACTTGTTATTAATAATCATTGGATCATTATCGTTAATATCAGATACTAAGACTGTTACAGTAGTGACAGCACTCATAGGATTAGTTGTTACATCTGTTATAATTACCTAGAAGAACTATTTGTAAATTCGACAGTCTGGAATTCAACGTTCTATCCCATTGAGCATATCGACCCCTCGGTGGTTAACGGACGATAGCAGGGGGTCCACATAATGTGTTAAAATTGTTATAGGGGGTGTCACTTGTGGACTCCTACGATCTTCCTGAACCTCTGGGGTAAACAAACATATCAAAATTACAAATATGTAAATAACTCACATCAAATACTAAAGTCATGTCTGTTTCATAGTCGATAAGTTCTGCATCACTGATTCGCATTTCACAAGATACAGTAGCGAAACTGAAAATGTTTAAGATCTGAACATTGTTAGTAGTTACAGCTGAAGGATCAATAGAGCATTCAAGCAAATCTAAAAGACGAAACATAAAGAATTGCACCAGAAGGCCGTTGAGTGTAAAGACAAACTGTTCCCAAATCGAATCAATCCTTGATAAGTGTTGAAAATACAGTCAACTCTCGTCGAAGCTCAAGGGACCGCGATAATTACTTAGATACTTCGAACCGATGGAATGCAAAAAAACAATTTCTACTGTAAGTTTGCCGCAGTTCGAAAAAGGATAGAGACAAGGGCAGTCCCTGAGCCAGGATTTTCAAACCCCCACTGATTGAAAAACGCTAGGTTCGTATGAAATATAATCTATAAAAGACAATAACCTCCATCTCCATCAGTAGCTGCTATTGTGCCTACAATAGGATCAGTAGGATTCTCATCAAGCTCAAACGTTACTGTAGGAGCGACAATAGGAGGGAACTCATTTACATTCAGTAAAGTGAATTGTAAACCTGAGAAATCTGTCGAGCCCAATGTTCCTACTGCACTTATCTAAAAGATGGATAAATGATTGCTAATTCATTTGTCAAATATGCAAACATTCCCGGGGGAAAGTTGTCGATTTTGTGGCCCAAAAGACACAAATTAAAATTCTAAAGAATAATACTTACCACTGTAGTAATTATAACTGGAGTACTCGTATTAACGAACACTTCATAATCATAAGGGCCTAGAGTTAGCCTGTTACTACTGAGACCAATGAAATCTGTGACCAGAGGTACATTAGGAGTAGCTAACCGGATGAAAGGAATAATATATTGATGAATATAAACGTACGTATCGTTAGGTACAGTGCAACCTCGTAAATAAGAACACGGTTAGTAGAAATTTGCGGACACATAATTGGTATCACTCGGGTTAGTTACGGAGAATTTGACCGTCCGTAGGTATTCATATTAATATTAACGAGGTTTCACCCTAAAATACTTACCGGATACGAGCTCATATACAATTACTCCTTCTGTCGCTTGAAAATTCTCTGGCTATTAATATGATTGAGAATAAAATACAAATAACAACGAATTATATAGCCATGTCTTCACACTATTGAAGACATGGCTATATACTGCAAGGTGTTGAAACCGAGCGAACCGAATATCAGTATTCATGAATAGTTGCTGAACCGAATATTGAACTATTCGCCAAATATTATTCGATTGCAACCTTGCTATAAAGCTAATACAAAGTATGTGTGTGAGCCCATTTGGATCTTTCTAGTTGTTAGAGGGTTAGGTGCCTCTCAAAAAACTGGAGAATTTGCAAAATGTGACGATATAGAAATTTTAGGCGACAGTAGACGCGGGGGATCTGAGTGAATAAAATATACTTCGTGGCGCTGAATATTTCACCCAGCTATTATATTGCTCTATTTGTTCTAGAAAATTCTATTGTATAGTGTTACTATTAGCAACCGATTTTAACGTTAAAAGTTATTGAGAACGGAAAACAAAAATACAAATGTTGCAAACTAACTTACCGATAGAAAGAAAGTTCTAATTCCTCCTTCTTCTATATTACCAGTAGGAGGGTCCACAAGTATAGGACATACTAGATTAATAATAATAATAATAATAATAATAATAATAATAATAATAATAATAATAATAATAATAATAATAATAAGAGACAAGTAGGAGATTATGCTATTCAGCTCGATATAGTTTCTCCTTGGGTTTCATTCAATTCATCCTAATACACTCGAAAATACCAAATTTCCGTGATAATTATGATTATTACAGTGTCATCTCCGCAAATGGAGTGTCAGAGACGCCGAAAATGCTACTCGATTTGTAGAGGTTCATTTGAGTGGGACTAGGTATTGGTTCTAATAATTTTCACTCCGTTTCGACAGGGCCGTTTGTGAGGTTGCATTGAATTATTCTCTCAGGATTCCAAGGAACCCCTGAATTTCTAAATTTCCGATTCTTTCTATTTCTAACAGAACTTTGATATGAATGAAATTGCGTCCGTTTGCGTTTATAAAGAGAAATAAATGCAAACAAAATAAACAAATAATACTACAAAAAATAAACAAACCTGTTGGGAAGAAGAGTGATATCAATAAGAAAAGTGTAAATAATCGAGAAATAATCGAGCGCCTAAAAAAATTCTGATCTTCCATTCGAGTTGATCAGTTATGATTCCAAATAATTCGTGCAAACCCCTGACCTCTCGGGGTGAAGATAAAATCGAAAAATGTAAGACTAATTAAGAAGGAATAGAAAAATGCAAAACTAAAAGTTCAAAAACGTGAACCTGGGTGGTCGTCGTTCTAATATACAAATCAATGAGTGTCGTGATACGCCTATTTGTTATTGTTTATCTTTGTGTGAAAAGGAT
Source organism: Oopsacas minuta (assembly GCA_024704765.1). NCBI lineage: Eukaryota > Metazoa > Porifera > Hexactinellida > Lyssacinosida > Leucopsacidae > Oopsacas > Oopsacas minuta. Next base: position 225,808 of record JAKMXF010000322.1, on the reverse strand, counting down.
TCTTAGTGTACATTCCTAAGCAAAAGGCTGAACAGTGATAGAGCTTACTTGAGTATGTGAATTCCCATAAGTGTGTGTAAACATTATTTCTAAATATAAATATATTTGATGGCGAATGATTCGTGATAAATACGTTCATGAATATTGACGTCAGCGCGCGAAGCGAGGAAGAGATTGGCGGGTAATAAATGGAAATTGGCGCGTATTATTGCGAAAGGAAGGCGCCTATATACGAGAAATGGCGCGCGTTTTTGCGAAATTTGGCGCCAATAACAAGAGGCGCGAATTTATGGCAAAAATGGCGCGTAGATTAGAAAGCGCTAAATTAAAAGAATGGTAACACCGCAAATATTCATTTTTCGAAATCTTGATCCACAATTTTTCAGAATTATTTCACCAAATAATTCGTGTATATTTAGTAGCATATCTGGGTTCGAAGAGAATGGAATGTGCCAAAAGAACTATTGACACAAAACTAGACAAAGTCAGTAGAATGAAGAACACAATACGAACTACGTAGAAATGATCCTCTTCTCCCTAAGAAAGAAGTTTTATAAATAAAATTCCCTGATTGGTGAGCCAAGGTCACCGGTTCCCAACCTGAGGTCGATGGTACCCTTGGTGGTGCACGGACGACAGCAGCAGCAGCAGCGGGGTCTCAGGTCCACGACCCACAGTTGCTATAGTGGGTCCATTGGTCAAAAGGTTGGGAACCGCTGACCAATGTCGTGTCCAATTGTTGCCAAATTTGGGTTAATTATATTTACCAAAGAAATACTTTTCTCTTTCTCAAATGCAAGTGGTAATAACAACAGTCCTGTTATTATTATTGATATTGTTAAAGTGATCGGGATAGCTAGTTTCCTAAAAAATGAAATATAAAACAAATTATTCGGTATCGCCTCGAATAGTAGCCGGGGTGTTTATCCCTAGTTACTGCATGGGAACTTGGAATGCTATCGAAGAGGGGTTATAAAGTGGATAAGTATTCGTGGGCTACGACTCTAGTATTCAGTAATTACCTAATTTTCTCGAAGAATAGAAAAGCGAATGATATTCCAAAAGCTCCAATCCATGTAATAATAATCAAAAGCAAACCAAATCCGATCTCAAGACCTGGAACTATCGCCATTACTGACTAAAGCTAATCCAATATTATCAAAATACATAAATAAATTTTTCTATGTGAATGTATATCAATTATACCGCGCATTGGCGGTAAAATAAGCCGCGCTATCTTATTGGCGCTTAAAGTAAATTAAAGAATCTCAAATTACAGCTGCAGACGTAATTCTCACTAAATTAATTGAGGGGATTATTCGGACAATAAAATAATCCAAGAAAATTCTAAAATTGGCAAGTAAAGACGGCAAAAATATTCCTGAACATAATTGGCATTTTGCGTAGAAACTCGACAACAAAATGCATTTATTGATAATATTATTTATCCATTGTGGATACAGTGTATACTGGTTATTAGAACAACCTTAGGAGTAGCATTACATGTTCTTATAACCGGTATAAGATACAGGAATATGTGAGTACCGTCTTCCAGAGGATGGTGCTTATATCCAGCGTCCAATGTATTTCTCTAGTTTTACCTATTTTGGCCGGTGGCAAGCCCCCTAGCTCCATTGGTAACTGTCCTGATCTCCAAAAAATTATGAGATTGCCAAAATTGCCCAATTAATCTATTTTGAAAAGCACTAACATGATAGCACATGGTAAACAGTTTCAACACATAAACAACAAACAACACCAATGCTTCAATGAAAAAACAAAGCAAAGAATCATAAAAACAAACATTCACTTCATATATATATTATACACATTGAATAATCCATTTATTGGACATTAGGAGTAGCGGTCTTTACTTGTGTTTAATGTGAGCAACATGTGCGCTTCTTTTCGTCGCGCCCTTCATAGGCCGAGACTGTCATACCTGATAATTAAATGAAATGGTAGTTAATAGAACAAATTACCCGCACTTACGCGCCGAAATATACAGTGTAGCCTCTATGAATGGGCGTTAGGGGCCAAAAATGCTACCTCGTTTCCCCATTGGTGCAGGTTCATTTATATGGGATTAGGAATTTGCTCTATTCCTTTTCACACCGTTTCCACAGGCCCAGTTTGTTGAGGAAATATTGGTCGCATCGTTGGCCATACTCCTCCCAGGATTTGACACCTATACCAATGGCTATATTTTTGAAATGTGAATATCCGTGTGTTCTAATTATTATATATTTACCATTGTTAGCTTTTGGCTTTCCTTTATTTCCCTGATAATCTTCTGCGATAGCTTGGAATAACTCCTCTAATTAAACAAACTTATCATACAAACAAAAACAGTGTTTACTTAATTGTATTCATAATATAATCATTAGATAAGTAAATACGCAATTCAAATACAATATACTCCGGTTAATAGGGTCACTTGGCTAGAAACAGAACCATACAAGTAGTTTTAATCCCTCCGGTTAATTGGACCAACACTTGTATTCCGCGGGTCAAAATGTCTTGGTCCAGATGTGACACTATTAAGCTGAGTCTACTGTATTAAGAAAGTAAATTCTACAACATACAAGCTTGATTAAGCATAAATTTCAAATACTACACTTTACGTAAAGGGAGAAGGAAATTCCAATTATAGCATAACACTGTAAAGCAAATTCTCTGTGTATTTTACGGATATTTGTATTAGAAATAGTCTATGGAAACTCTCTGTAATACCACTCAACAGTTTTACAAGCAAACTATTCTTGCAGGATTTCCATATATATAATGACACTATTATTATGTCTGTGAATTATGCAAACACTGGCAGTGTATGTGATGAGATAATTTACAGGAATTCTTATACAAATTTTCTCATATCCCCATTGGGACGTATTTTAAAATTAGTACTATTTCACACCTAATATTTTAATTGCCCAAGTCTTGAAAACTGGACAATAAGATCCCCAAAAATCTCTATAAATGTGATAGTCACCGTTTCAAGTAATTACTAACGTATCTAATAGCTTATAGTATTGCCAGATCATATACACATACGCATATAGGTATCCAAATCGTGATCTAAGAGTCGAAGCGTAAAGTCTATGAGAACTATCTTTGAAAACTGATGTTTGCATGAATTTGTTATGAACAGATTTCTGGGAAACCATCTGCCACAATAATTATTACCTATATTCTGGCCACTCTTTGATGACGTGTCTACATACTTTCTAGCTCCAATGTCTACAAAAATAAATATACAATGTATAAAAGTACTATTGTACAGTTATTAACATTCATGGAGACGATTCTCTTCCTGTTGGTTGTTCGGTGAAGCGGTTTTTCAGGTTAACCGGAGGTGGCTGTATATGCAGAATTAATCAAGTTTGGACAATTTGGAGATGTTAAAAGGACAAATAGCTAATTGATGTTTTAACATAATAGAAAGTCTTAGTCCGTCGGAAAGCATTTTTGGTAACTAAATAGCAGATACAGTAATATGGTTGGATAATATTTGTACTATTCTACTTATTTGCATGATTATACCGCATATCTTTGACCTGGAATGGTAGTTGGGTTGATTATTCATATTCTAACACTCTTGTCCAAGTTTCTATGGTTACCTCGTGGGTATTTGGCTACATCCCTCAGCGAGGGAGGCGATTATTAAAGGTTCATAAATTATAAATACGTAATTACCATCAGCAAAATTTTGAACAACATTGAGATCCACACATCTAGACTTGATTCCCTCTTGAATTAAGTCAAATTTTGTCCCACAAAGATAAACAAAACATCCCTAAAAACACAAACAAATTAAGAAAAATGACAAACAAAAGGTGTGAAAATATATAAATACAAACCTCTTCATGGGAGTTAAGCTCGTCGACCCAGAATTTTGCCCTTTCAAAAGAAGTATCATCAGTCAAATCTATATACAAATATTCAGTGTATTTATAAGAAATATAGCCAATATTGATACAAAAGTGATAAAGTGTTTCAACTCCAAACGGTGTGTCCATCTAAGTATACGGACGGGCGCCAATTCATAGAAATATTTCAATGATTCTACTTCTTAATATGTTAATTAAGCGGGTTAAAAGAGGTCTGTGAAGATAAAATCATTACTATTCACCAACAAATAAGTGGACGCGAATGTTGTTTATCTGTTTACTAGACAAGAATAACTTACCGTAACAAACAATAGCTGCCTTTGCACTTCTATAATATATTCTACTCATAGCTTCATATCTCTCCGACCCAGCTGTGTCCTAGATACAATAATGGCATTTGTAATTTTAAAAGTTTATTAATTGGAATTATTGCTGACTTGTTTCCATTATGCCATGAGTATATATTTTCCTGGATTTCAATCATATGTATACCAATAAAATATTCATGATTTGGCGGTTTGGGGTTAAGAAAACGCGCCAATTTATTCCCCGCCTATTATTAATGAGCGCCAATTCTATTCCCCGCCTATTAATGAGCGCCAATTGTCCAATAAAAATTCGGGCAAATTACTCAGCAGTTTTAACACAAATAAATGATCACATTATTGTGTGAAAATATAGATCAGGTGGTCACTGATAATCAAGAAATAAACCTGAAACTAACACTTCTTATTTAAGCCTAAATAAGCTGACAAATTTATAATTAATAATATGTGGCTGAACTGAGAATAGCGTTTAACGGTTAATTCACAAATAACTGTAAATTTCAAATATTAGCCTAATAGTCAAAAAGTTCATAAAACGAAATGAAAGTAAATTTCTTACCCAAATTCCAAGCGTCAGAGTTTCTTTACCAACGGATATGCGTTTGGCCGCGAAAGCTGCTCCAATTGTCTAAAACGGAAATAAATGTAACTGTAGCTTTACGGTTAATTAACAGAAAAATGTGTAGCTTTTCACAAACAAGTTACAAGTGTGTTTTGTCCATTGCAGGAGAACTTGTATAATCAGGAAATGTTTCTTATCTGAATTACAGTGGAGTTCACCTATTAGCAAGTCACATTTTGCACAATTCCAATACAAAATGGACCCTAAAAACTTGCTAATAGGGGAACACCACCCGTTAATGTATAACTACTAACAAGTTGAGAATAGCACAATTATATATGAGCAAATATATTTGAGGAAAACTTTGGGGATAAATAGATTTTTGGGAAAATCAATCTTTAATCGAACTGAATTATATCATAAATAAAAAATAATTCCCTTAGAATATGAAGGTGAAAATTATCAAATTTGAAACTAAAAGACTGTAATCATACAATTAGAATAAATACATTGCGCCAGTGTACTTAGATATTAAATAGCACAGATTGGTAATCTATTAAGCATATTGAGATGTTTGCTATAAGATTTTGAACTAAATAATCCAGGTAATTTGATGTAATATGACAATATATTATACAAATGTATACAGTCAAGGGACAAAAGTATTCGACCACATAAATATATTGTCATAAATTGTATACTTTTTCCCGCTCCTATATATTGTATAGTCTATATTCGTAGCTGCTATTTAGTAATTTGTATAGAATAACATATGTTTTTCAAGAATTTCAAAATAAAATTTCGATTACACTTTTTGAAGGTGTTAATTATTAATAATTATTAGATAATTATTGATAGTCAAAATATGTGGTAATTCAAAACCTATTAAGAATCTATAATTTCTGACTTGATATTTGAATTCTACGTAGGCGAGTTACCCCAGATTGAAATTTCCAATCGGATTGAACAACTTTTACCAAAGTTATAGAGGAATTTCAATTTGTGTCAATTGTGTCACTTTTTTCAAAAAGCGCCACTACAAGGAAATCAACTAGGGTTAGGAGGAATAAGTCAAAGTAATATTTTCGAATGATATGACTATGCTAACCCTTGAATTACAAAATAACCTCTTGGTAGCGGCCACTTGTGCCACCTTGGGAAAAAGGTGGCACAATTGACACAAATTGAAATTCCTCTATAACTTTGGTAAAAGTTGTTCAATCCGATTGGAAATTTCAATCTGGGGTAACTCGCCTACGTAGAATTCAAATATCAAGTCAGAAATTATAGATTCTTAATAGGTTTTGAATTACCACATATTTTGACTATTAATAATTATCTAATAATTATTAATAATTAACACCTTCAAAAAGTGTGAATCGAAATTTTATTTTGAAATTCTTGAAAAACATATGTTATTCTATACAAATTACTAAATAGCAGCTACGAATATAGACTATACAATATATAGGAGCGGGAAAAAGTATACAATTTATGACAATATATTCATGTGGTCGAATACTTTTGTCCCTTGACTGTATATACTTAGCACTATTAATTCGGGTAATATAATTCAAGGAAATGTTGGAGTAAGTTGGATTATTCCCTAAAGTGAAAGTAGAATACTGTTTGTAGAAAATAGTATAAATACAAGCGATTGTAAGCTAATCATATTAACTACAGATATACACAAAATGAATACTGAATTTTATCAAACTATATTGGATGGGACCGAATGTTTCACATTAAAGACACAGTACAAAAACGCAAAATTTGTAGGGAAAGGATCCTACGGAGTCGTCGTCTCGGCATATGATACACAAAACGATCGATTTGTTGCAATAAAAAAGATCAAATGCATCGACCCAACATTGGGAAAATATTGGTTCCGTGAATTGACACTCTTGAAGTCTTCAAAGAACAGACACACGGTTGCACTTCTTGACGTTTTCACACCAGCGAAATCTGGTGAAATAATGGAAGACTTCTATATAGTGATGGAATATATGGAAAATACGTTACATGATGTACTACTTAGGTCTCACGAACAATTGGCACTGATAATCTACCAATTATTGATCGCTTTGAAGGAACTCCACCAAGGAAATATAATTCACAGAGACGTGAAGCCGTCGAATATTGGAATAAGATCTGATTATACGCTGAAACTTTTGGATTTTGGGATGGCGCGTGAAAAAAGTGCGGACAATTCACGAATGACTAGCGGAGTCCAAACTTTGATATATCGCGCGCCAGAAATACTTTTAAACACGTCGTATGATTACAAAGTTGATATTTGGTCGTTAGGTTGCATATTTGCGGAATTGCTTACTGGTGAACAGTTATTTAAGGAGAGACATGAATTCCATCAACTCACAGATATTATGCGAATAACTGGCACACCGAATGAAAGATTTATCTCCAAACTTCCTGCTAGCACTCAAAAAATATTCAAAAACTGCGAAGGCCAAAAAATGGAGAACTTGATTCCAGATGATTCGATAAAAATGGAAAACATAAACTCGGATAGAAACGAACTCGCCAGAGACTTGCTATCAAAATTCTTACAATTCGACCCTGAAGACAGGATATCATTTGAAGATGCCCTTCAACATGAATACTTCGAAGAAACTGGAGCTAGCGAATATTACAACAGATTAGAAATCGACATTTTTGGTGGAGAAAAACTCGAATTATCAAATTTCCCTCAAATAAGTCAACAAACTTCAGACATTCCATCATCACTGACCGACTGGAGAAAAGTTATATATGAAGAAATCAATATTTAATAATTATATTTGTATTAAATTTTCACTTACACGAATCAGCTGTTCAAATAAATATCACTTGCATGAATTTGGTGCCCTATTTGCTAATAATTAAATATTTATCTCCTCAAACTATTTCACAACAGGGGTACATAGGAGGTCAAAATAAGACCCTCTGGGATTCGACATGACCCAACAATATTTGTGCATTACCGCCAAATAAACTAACAAACAATTTACATCGGGAACGGTGGGTAAGGTCTAGATAATTATAACACTTGTGTAAGACATTCGGATAACTCGACTGTAAGAAGTACAAATAAATTGCAACTATGAAAAATACCAGAGAAATATTAAATTTCAAAGCTGTGCAAAGAGTCCATAATACAACATTCACTATTACTAATTCACAACACTTTGAAATAATGATTTAATCTAATCTCTCTACAAAAGTATTGATAACTAATTATGGGTCAGTTGCTTAGATATCTTATAAACCTCCTTTTGTTGTTGAACTGTACACCAAAGATTGTACTTAACAGCAGATGTGGTTGATTGGAACGCGATCGCGTGGGGTAGAAATTAACAATTCCTACACCACAGATAATGCTATATGTTAGTACAAGCATGGACGTGAAGGAATGGAGGCAATTATTAATATTATTATTATTAGACCAAACTATGTCTATGAGAGGATTATATTATCAGATAAACTAACAACCACAGAGTATATATATTAGATTAAAGTCTGTGATAGGTCACTCTTAAATTTGAACACATTTGTTCTAGGCATTCTGTTACAATAACTGGATAGTACATCAAAGGAAGTTGTTACAAATCTGGGGTCTATGGACCACAGCAGGGGGTCCACAGAATGTGTTAAAATTGGTATAGGTTAAGGTTGTCACGATCCGAATCGAAGTTCGAAAAAGTGTTGAACAAACAGTTTTGAGCGCTCAGAAATACAGCATTCCAATGCTAGAAAATTAACTGCCATCATTATTCGCTGTAATATATCTACGGCGTAAGTATCGGCGGGCTACGGCAAAACACAAAACCCACCGAAATTCGAAAACACGAATAATTAATGTATCAGTTTCCAACTAGACTAGAATCTTTGAACTTTCCAATAGTAATTAGAAAATAATTAGAAATGAAAAAAGGCGACTAGTACACGTGTGAGTTACATTTTGGGGTTAGAAAACACTGACATTGAATGACGATTCGTTCATTATGAACACACAATTCATAGAAAGACCAACCAGTGTAATAATTACAACACGCAATATTCCCAGCTGGCACTAAAGTCACAAAACATAAATTATAATCTGCTTATTATTTAAAGTAGAAATAATTATCAGCAAATATAGTTTGGAAGTAAAAATGCACACTAAAAGTGATATAAGAACATTAAAGGTGGTGTATTGCAGAATATAGAGAGTAGATAATGGTAATACACTATAACACACACGTACAACTAGCCTACTGTACGATACAGACATATTTTCAGGTGCTATCAGGGCCGATTAATATGATATGTTCACAATTAACAGCTGTTCCCAACCGGGGGAACATGGATGTCTTGGTGGTCCACGGACGACAGCAGGGAGTCCAAAAAATGTGTGAAAAGAGGTTGTCAACTTCTGTCTTAATATTAAGATTTTTAGTCCTGTGCGGACTCCCCCGCTATAAGCAACCCTAGCTTGGCAGTTGCATTTTTGTCAGGCCAAAATAAGTAAAGGCCATTGAGTTCATTACAAAATATACTTAATGCTATCGACATAGCTATCAGATTACAGTTAAGTAATATTCCAAACAAAATGCTAATGCCTTCAGTAGATTAATAGATCACCTAACAGAGCAATATTAAGGTCGAATTGTGCAATAATCATGTTCTCAAAAACTGGGCTGAATGTACGTACAGTTGGGAAGAAGTTTCATAAAAATACCTTGCGTAATAGTGATTAAAAGAAAATCACGTCTAATAGTAAATAAATGAGATAATGAACCAAGAGGGAATCACATACAAGTAAGAGCATGATTCATATTTTAAGTTGAGAGTGGAGTAACTATTTTGACTATCGGTTAAAGTTCAGATTATTGTCTCAATAATGTTTTGACATTTTCGTGCTACTTTGACTGGAATATATTGATGGCTAAGTTGTGGATAAACTCAAAACTAATTCGAATCATCGATAATCGGGTCGATAATTATTGAATTTTCCAGCAGGGAAACTTACTATATTGCATCGGCGATTAAAAATATTGATTCACAGAATTAAGATAATGTAATACACATAATATATTGTAGGAATTTCCAAAGATTATTATACATTGCGCTATGCTCTGAAAATATCAAAAATACTCTCATCATTGACTGAACTGATTTAGCGCTCTTTAGATTCAAATTATCCGCCACAAATCATTTGGCTGAAAATGTTTTGTACAATTGTATGGATTTAGACTACATTCTTATTGACTTAACAGTTGCTAACGAATAACTAAAAGAATGTTAACACACCCAGCAGGTAGCACCTATGATTTCGGGTACAGAAATGTGGATCGAGTAACTAAATTTGGGCGCTGAATAGTGTATTTTAGGCGCGGAAATATAACATTTAAAGCGGGAAAAGTATATTTTAAAAATGGAATAATAAATTTTGGCGCTGAATAGTGTATTTTAGGCGCGCGCAGATTATTATGATTTGATACAACTAGTATTTAAGAGATATCGCAAATGCATTCGGTGTAAGTATTAAGTAGACTAATCTTCAAGTATTTGGAAGTTGGAATTCTGTAATCACTATTTCTTACTCAACAAAATCAACCCATTTAAGGAATAAGAATAAAGTTTGCAGACCGTTATACAGTCTTAATTACGTCTATGATTACGAATATACTTTGTGTTCAAGAAATAGTAAAAACATAAAAAGTAAACGCCGCTTCAAATTTCTAAAGAATAGAAAACTTCAGTTTGCTTAATAACAATCGTTAATTAGGTTATTGCCTACGGTTTCAATGAAAATGAACTATAACACATCATTAATATAATGAGTCATGTGTAATTGATATTAATGGTTAACATGTCATTGCTAAGCTAGTGTTCTATGAAATACAGTATATCATATTATCGAGGAATACAATTACACAATCTGGTTATCAATAATGAAATTGGACATGAAACTGCTTGCCTTTTAGAAGTTAGTAGAAGCTTTAAGGCCACAATTCAAAGGTTGTTTATGGATAAGAAATTGACATAGATGGACACATTTTTAAGACTGTAGATACAGTAATAAATTGACTTCCTTAAGTTCTTATGTTAATTGGATCAGAAAAGAGTCATTCGGAAAAATCTTAAATACAGTCATGTTGAAACAATAAACTGACAAATATCGAGAAATCTATTCAGCACCACCATATATGGCACTGAATGTTCAAAGTGGAAGACTTCTCCCACAGATACATGATCAGCGGTTTGTTAGCATATTACGTGATCAAGCATTGTAATATTATTATTATTATTATTATTAATATTATTAATATTAGTGTATTGTTGTTTTGTAGAATAATATATATCAAATTATCGAAAACAGACTTGATTCTAAGGATTATCCAGATGGCGCGTTAGTAGGTGAAATTTAAGAAGGGGAAGAATATATTGGCGGGGGGAAGTAATTTTAGGCGGGTAATGTCATTTTGGCGGTTAATTAATGCGCGTATAAAGTGATTAATTTTGTTAAAGTTGACTAGTGTTATAATCAATCGGGAAATATGTTGCGAACGGATAATCTATATGTGGAACTCAAAACCAAATCAAAGCGAAACTACTGAACAACTTTATGACCTTATGATAAAAGTTTTTAGTTCCAATAAGATGGGCAATTGTACATCTATGTAAACAAATACTTGGGACTACCATTGTAACGTTACGCAGCTATATTTATTCTAATTATACGACAATATGTTTATTTATAGCAAAAGAGCGCCAAAATACAACAAAGCAAATAAGTCACATGTTAGTTTGGTAAATTAGAATATTATCATTTTTGCAAAATGTTAGATTTCTGATTATTCAGAAAATAAAAAAATAACCCAAACTCGCATAGAAATATTATATCATCAAATATATTACATAATAATGTTGCAAGAGTGTTAATATTGAAAGTTCGTATGTGAATAAGAATATTTCCTATAAATAAAATTTAAAGGATAAATTCTGACAATGATTCACATAATTAAGTAATTCCAAAGGTTCGAAATCAATCGAGTAAATTTAGCAATCAGAACAGAATGGGTCGCTCTGTTCTGGGGCCGTTGAGACGTTACGTAACGGAAATTTCCCTAACTACCCTCTCCCCTCCTGTGTCACGGTTTCCACTATTGTATAATATAAAAAGAATGGGCTGTCACACTTCGCATATCACCTCTCTTGCCCCTTGCAGTCTTGGCTGAATGAATAAAAATCTGCAATGTAAATATTTAAGAATGATTCCAACAACAATTCTTGAATTGTCAGCACAATTTCATTGAGTCCACTTCTTTCACTAAAATATGCAACATCTACAATGTAACAGTGTAAGCAATTTTATTATTCAGCTGTAATACTTTTTTACGGGTTTGTAAACCCATCATCTTTGAATTGTGGCAGTTCCAAATGAGAAATTAGCCTAATTACATATGGCAGACTCCCTTAATAGGGTCACATCGGGACCAGACCATTTTGACCCGCGGAATAAAAGTGTTGGTCGAATTAACTGGAGTAGTTTAACACTATTTGAAAGGTTCTGTTTCTGGCAAAGTGACCCGATAAACCGGTGTCTCTATTATGCGGAGTCTCCTGTATTTGACAATATCAAAAAAACATTTTTCTAGGAAAGAAGGCGAATGTGATAAAACCAATTTCACACATCGGCTAACCAGAAAATGAGAGAGTAGGAATTGATTACAAAGCAAAACGACCCAATCACCTGATTTTGTTTCAGGTGGGTTAATTGAGTTACCAAAAATGTAAAAGTTATTATCAGTCATTTGTATTCATGTTATGGGTATATATGGTGAGTAAATCACAGACACAGTAGGAAGGCCATCTGAAAAATTCCTATTTCAAGAACTGACCATTCTGTAAATTTTGTACCGGAAATACATGATTCAATACAGACAAGTTAAATCTAAAATTAGACAATAAACCACTCCAGTTAATGCCACATAATATTCTATACTTCCTATTGCAGGAATGGCACAATTAAAATAGCATAATCTGTGGATTCTGAATAATAATTCCAATGTCTCAATCAGGCTATTTCTTCACAATTGGAACTTACAATAATGTTTGTAATGTTAGACTTGAACTGATTATTGATAATTATGGATAGCTTTACTTAAGGTAATATTTGTCTAGGAATTTTAGACGAAGCAAAAATGTATAAGAATTGCGCCAAGGATAAAGTATAATTGGAAAGGATAAGTTCAATTAATTTCGATATTTTCGGCGACGATAAGATGGGATAGGAAACGAACTAATAGTGTTAGTCCCGGTTAACCAAACTGACTCTTTAACTTTGTTTGTCATCATAACGATTCCCAGCAGCCTGGCGGCGGTAGGACCCTCAAAAATGTATTGCAGTCGTGGAAGTAGTGACGTAAAATACATTCTCATCATAGATTGAATTGTTATTCAATGAATACGCCGATAGAATCCACTGACGTCAAATAAAAGATGAAATAATAATTTTGAAGAGAGCGTATGTCAAATTATGTTGCGTGAAAATACTGAAACTAATAAAGTCTACGTTAGTGAATACACTAGCACATTGAAGAAACATGAAAACGCGCTAGCTGACGTCAAAAAATCCAAAAAAAGTGAAATAATTGAAAAATTACATTATCATACAAGTTAAGTAATCGAAAATGAAGAGAGTAAATTATAAAATGCGCCATTTCCAGCAACGATTATTGCGCGTAAAATAAACAATATGCACCTAAAATTGGCGCCAAACACTAAAGTAATGATAATTTAATGAATGTTCAGGTAAAATCTGTCAAATCGTTAGTTAATAACTTTCTGATTGAAATAAAAATGGTTGTGTAAGAACAAAAAATGTAAAAATGAAAGTAAGTAGGTAGTCAAAATCATGGCCATGAGTACAAAGGTTGTAGTAATCATAGGCCACTTGATGATGGAAATTCCAGTGAATGCACCAAGCACCACATGGTGGTAAAAGGTTGAATTCCATTAAACCAGTTCAGTTATTATAATATCAGTGGCATGTGGTGTTAGTTATTAATTGAATTAGGCAATTGTATGTTCCATAAGAATTTCTCAAATCATCTTAATAAAGAAAGTTCATTGAAAACTTTAAAGTCATATTTAATTAGTATAGCCGGGGAGAGTTTTTATTGAAACAATCCATACAACAGCTGCTTATTTGCTGAAAATAATATGTCAGAAAATTTCCCAGATTATTCATAAATAGCGATGTGTTATGGCAACGTGATTGTTCGAATGGTATGTATAACAAAAGACAATATAGATGCAATATCAATATTACATATTTTGAAAAATTAAGCCATTTTCCAAGAAATTCCAATCACTTCTTACAATCTCTAGACTGGAGCTTGGAACAAGGTATTAGGTCGTAAACAAATTGAAAAGCAAGTGACTTTAATAAGCAGCATTGAAATAAATAATAGCAATAATTCTAAAATATTTGGCCAGGAGTGAGCATTTGAAGTGTAGCTGGGTTGAATTTATAGATTAGTGAGTTAGTTGATTAAAAATCTCAAGTTTTTTCTCCTCAAAAGTGTGAAAATCATTTATATTGTAGTCGGGTATGTTAGTATTGGACACTATTAAATCTTCAGGTGTAAAATATTCCTCAAAATAAGGATGTTGAAGGGCTTCAGTTGTTGTCATTCTCTTCTTAGGATCATATTGTAGGAGTTTCTCTAATAAATCTCTTGCTTTATCGTTCATATCGGTATTATCGGGCTCTGCCTTGAAAGCAGAATCTGGGAAAGTATCTTTAATGGATGATTTTTGATAATCATCTTTGTAAAGTTTAAAGAACTCTTGTGTGTTAGCGGATAACTGAGAAATAAGGGTGTTATCCGGCGTCCCTAACACAGAAACGATTTTATGCAACTGATCGATCTCATCGGTACCGCGGAACAAGACCCGATCAGATATAAGCTCCGCCAGAATGCAACCCACACTCCACATGTCAACCGTTGTATCGTAGTCTAGCCCTAGCAACAATTCTGGTGCTCTGTAATGCAAGGTAACCATGTGCATACTCATACGACGACCCTGTCTTGGAATCGAACGGGCCAATCCGAAATCCAAAAGTGATAATTGACAAGTTTTCATGACACCGATGTTATGTGGTTTAACATCTCGATGGATAATCCCTTTAGAATGTAGATAATATAATCCACATAGAACTTGATAGATGAGAGCACTCATATGGGAGTGGTCAAGTGGTTTACTGAGCTCTGCCATTGTCGCGTCCATCTTATCCATAACTATATAATATTCCACAAGATCCTCTGCGGAATTTGCAGGTGTGAAAGCGTCGATAAGATGGATAATATTCATATGGTCGAGTTGTTTCATAAGGTAAATCTCACGAAAGGCGAATTTAGCCATCAAGGGTGTGCATATTATCCTCTTAATAGCGACCGTTTGTTGAGTTAAAGAGTCAAAAGCTTCGACAACACACCCTTGCGACCCTTTGCCAACATATTTCAAATCTTGATACCGAGTTCTGACAGTAAGAATGAATTTTCCAATGTCAAATGTGTGGAATTCCTTTAACGGCTCAATATGTTTGTGTATGATGTCATGTGTATGGCTATTACTCCTGTTATACTTCCGATTAGTTGCCATGTCAACTGATATTTTCTTAAATAAATTAGAGGAAATTCGTCTCAAGTTTTCTATCACAGACATTCTCAATATATATATGTATATCTTTTGGCCTATTTGTTGATCAGATGGTTTATACTGTAATTATATCAAATGATTATATTTCTTAGAAGCTATATTAATATAAAATTGAAAAGCTATTTATAACAAACTAGCGATGATCGAAAAAAACATTTTGAAAACGAAAACAAGTCAAATGTATTCGAATATTAAGCAATTTACCGAATCCACTAACGACTGTGAACGTAAATACTAATAGTATAAACAGAAAGCATTTATGGTTACAGACACGAACTAATATTTGGCGTCACAATAGTTGAATAATTCATGGATTATTGCTTGACTGGAAATTTGATATCCAAAAATAGAATAAATTAGATCTGAAAGCAATGACAGTTTCAGTTGAAAGTGGAGTTTCATTTCGGTAAGTAGATGTTCTTTGGCGTATTTAATCACAGACAAACAAGTAAGGAAGCAAGCAAGCAAGTAAACACGTGAGTTAACAAACAAACAAACACACAAACAGTGGATGCCGGTTGTAAGAACACCGGGTATAATATATTCCTGTATATTTATACAGGTAATATGATCATACAGGATATAAGGTCCATCCTCTGGAAACCGGTTCTCATATATTCCTGTATATTAGACCGATTATAAGTACATGTACTGCTACTCCCAAGGGTGTTCTTATGACCGGTTTGATGGTAATTTTGTGTGCCAAACATTATTACGCTCTGAAACGAGAATCTTAACAAAAAGTGCAGATTTATATTGCATAAAAATGACCAAATTTCATTTTCTAATTCGATATTCAGAACTAAAGTTATATAATTCAAGAGTTGTTTCTGTAAATTACAGTCAGTAGAACGGTTAGTACGTACTCGGCTTAAGAAGTGCCAATTTTTGTTTCCCGTAGGGACAAAGTCTCATCTGAGTTCTACTGTACTTCCTAATCGTTGTCTCAACTCATATTTTGAGTTCTCTGAACAAACGAACTGAAACATAGAATATGTAACCTGAAGCGATTCAGTGAAATATTCGTGGACAAAAACAATTTATGGAAAGCATATTGTTTGGAGCAAATATTAATTTACAAATATAAGTCCCATCAGAAGGGGAAGCTCAAGTTAGGGCAAAATCAAACAGATCCAATTTAAACTAATCACCATATTATAAATAGCGTATGTGCCAGTAAAATATGATTATGTAGTTAGAATTCCCATCGATTTCTTTCAGTTTAAAACTGAACTGAAAAGCTATTGATCAACTTTATCTTACAAGAAGACTAGTTTATAATGAAACTTGTGGCCATTACTGTAAAGATAGCTAGCATTCATTATTTACCACAACAATTAGACAATGTGTTTTAAAAATATGAGTCAATTCTTTGTTATATTCTAAAATAGTTATTTCTAATTTTAGAACAATCAAGAGCTCTTTGATACCTGAAATAATGCGGAGGAATTCCTGAGCTTTCAAGGAGCTAATTTAAATTTACCTAATTCAAGGTCACTTATCATTAACAAATGCACCAGGTGTCGCGGTTGAAATATCTCAAAGGGGAGGAGGGTGCAAATCTCCGGCGACATGGTTGATGAAGTCTTGAATTCGCAGAGACCTGTACATGAGGGAAATGAGTAACAGTTTGGGGTCCGGAAACCAGAAGGTCCAAAAGTTACCCAAAAATGGCCAAGGGAAGTGGGGCAAGGAAAGTAATTACGGGACCCAAAAATTCGACACAAAATAATCCACTTTCACTTTCTTATACTGAGGTAAACCACTTAAAACCGATAACTTACAAAACGTCAAATGAAGTAAGTTATCCTCGTTGGACATAGGATACAATTACTAATTATTCATGATGAAAGAACTGATACTAAAACGCAACCAATATGATACTATAATTATTCTTCTGGTTTGAATGGCTAGATCAGCTAAATACTGTAGTTACACTTATATTGCAGCGATACACAAACGTAACACCAAATTGGTTGCAAAATATTCCATATTTGGAATAAAATTGATTCCAAATTGTGCGCAGCAATTGGAACTAATTATGATCAGACGCACTGTAGAAATATGAGTCTAATAAGATGGCCATCTGATTCAGAATTATTTCTAAAATTAGCCACAGACACTTCTAGAGAGTTTCACGATCTAAAAATAGGAAAATTCACTATTTCCGATGTCTGCGAGCAAAAAACATTACAAAATTTGTAATTTTAAGTGTAGAAATGACTGACTGAAGTGGTTTATGCTTTGAGCCATATTTGGTCTACAGGATCTCAAAATTGGATTGCAGTCTACTCACAAAGTGTGTGAAAATTCGTATAGGGGGATTCCATGAGTGAAAAGGTTTGGAACAGTTGTACCAGACCGATCGAAATATTTAACATTATTTTGAGAGCTCAAAACGGAAACAAACCACTTCATTCAAAATAAACAATAAAATATCTATGTAAACCCTCCAATCTGATGGGTTAAGGTATTTGTCACCTATCTCAGAGAGTTTTTGAGATATCACTTAGATATTAGAGGTAGCCAGGAGGTATTGAATAATCCACTCGTAGTCCAAATTCCAAATCAGTAGCTCTTACCATTTCTTCAAAATTTGGCAGCATATTTGGTGGTATAAAGTCTTACATAACAGAATGTGAATAATTCAAACAATTCGATAAGCGGTAAAGCGAAATTAATTATTTGAGTATTCAGAACTATATCTCTAATCATAGTTCCTTCTTGGAAACTAACACAATTTATAGTTTCAATACGTAATTATTAAATACCAAATATCAAATTTCTAAAAGCTAAAAGTGAAACGCCTAAAATACCTAAAATCCTAACAAATAAAATGAGTGATAAGCAAGATAGCTAAACTGAAAATAGTGCTGAAGAGTTAAAAAGGATATTTAATGTTTTGTAATTTATTCGAAAATGTGTCCATAATTTTGACATCTTGTAAACAATATGGGAGCAATGAATGATAAATAGAGTTCAAACACATTAATTGAATTAGCTGTAAGTGCTTTAATCTCATATTTAGTACAGTATTTATCGTAACACTTCAATCTTACTGGCTTGTTAACATTCCATGTGATATTCCTGTTGCCATGGCTACAGTGTCTTGCGGACAATTTAAAACCGAACACATAAGTACAGGGGGTCTGAGAAAAGAGAGAGAGCCACAACAATGAACTGGTGAATATTTCAAAATGACCATAATTACAAAAATACAAAAATTAGCTTCATAAATATGAAAAACTTAATTGAATATACTCCGGGGAGTGTGAAGCCATAGCAACAAGAATATTCATTCGGAATGTTGTATAACTAACTAACTTTGATTATACAAGTATGATTGTGTACAAATAATTCGGTAAACAACAACAACAAGAATACTCCCAAAATTTGAATTCGAATAATTTTGCTTACCAAACAAATATACATATGATTAGTTCAATAATACATTACCAAATACAACAAATAACAAATACGAAACTGTTGAGGGGAAATATTCAGTTAAGTTCATCCAGGTAATTGAGATTATCATATGGTTAGTCAAGTACACACACACAAATTGAAAGAATATTCATATAGAAAGTTCTGGCTATTAGAGGTGGTTTATATAATATTACAAAGCTAAGATGCAAAATGCTATAAATATGAGAAATAGCGAAGAAATTCAATTGGAAAATTTGGAATAAAATGGCGAACAGAACTTTAAAATCACAATCAAGTTTGGAAGAGCGGATTATTGGTAATACAGAATTCTATAAGACAAAAGTCGCAATTCCACACAGCCAGTCTCGTTTCTATGAATTTGTGGTCAAAAAACGTTACCAAAATCTTGAATACATAAGCGAAGGCTCGCAAGGGGCCGTTGTATTCGCTAAAGACGTATTGACCGGCGATAATGTTGCGATAAAGAGGATCGAACTCACTCCAAATTACTTGAAATTCAATTATAGAGAAGTCGAGTTTTTGAGTCGAGTTGAGCACGAAAATATTATCACAGTTAAAGATATTTTCACACCTGTTATGCGACAATCAGAAATGTCTTATTTCTACATCGTGATGGAGTTTATGGAAGGGACCTTGAGCATGATCGAAACAGAACTTGGCCTCGAGCATATCAAAAAGATTGTCGGCGAAATGATCTACGCAGTTCACTATCTTCATGAAAATAATATAATGCACCGAGACCTGAAACCGGGAAATATTGGCATTGACGATGAATCAAATGTAAAGCTTTTGGACTTCGGTTTAGCCAATTTCGATTCTAACAACAAAAAGACAAAGAAAATAGTCACGCGGTCATATAGAGCGCCAGAATTATGGCTTGGATTGGACTATGATAAGAAAATCGATATGTGGTCTGTAGGATGCATCCTTGCCGAACTTTGCGTTGGAAAAAGTATATTTAAAGTTGATGAAAAAGATTTGAATGACGACAGACATTTGAATAAAATATGCGAGATTTTGGGCTGTCCAGATTTCGCGAGTGTTTATCCGAAATTATCAGAAGATTCCTTGAAAAGACTATCGACTTTCCCTCAATATCAGATCGCCGAATTAGATAATATTCTCTCTACAAACCAACTTTGTAAAGAAGGAGGGGAAAATCTCAAAAATCTTCTAAAAGGACTTTTGGAATTCGACCCACACAAGCGGCTATCGGCGGAAGAAGCACTCAACCATCCATTTTTCGACGGATACTTCAAAGACCAGATAGAACTAAACCGTGAATGTCCCATCCATACATTCACTTGTCCAGAAAATAGCTATTCTGAACTAGAACAAATGCTCTGGGAAAAAATACAAGAAAATCAACAAAATTAACTTATATATTTATCAATTATTTATAAATTCCATCTACACTTACCTGTTGCTATGCTAATGCTTAATTTCTTTGCTACTAATGCACTTGCTTATAACATATATGAATAAATATATTTATCAAATTTTCAATTATAACAATACGAGGCGGGAGCAAGTCGATACCCAGAGTCCTGTCAAGGGTCTACGTCCTTGATTAGGGGTCCAAATTGTCCAAGGAGGGGTCGATGTGCCAAAAAGATGCAAGAATACCCGTTTTTCGTGAATTCAGGGATAAATAGCTCTTGTTATCAAATTAATATTAACTAACCAGAGCAACCAATCTTGCAACTATCCAAAGAGTTAAGACGTATAACTTACAAATATAATGATATCCTCTGGAAAGTGTAACCAAATACCCCCGTAGTAAACTTACAAAGACACCTAATGGAAAATCAGTTACACCAAAGATATTCTATAAATATGAGTAATGCTTAATCATAACTTCCATATAAGGACATTTTATCAAATTAAAGGGTTGCTTGAATCATTAAGATGTATGTGTATATAGATATGTCCGCCTTTTGGGCCGTACGAACGCTAGTGGCAGTTCAGCAGCTATGGAGGACAGAAAGTGCTGAACCATCGCAATCAGGACAGAATTTTGAGTAAAATTTTGTATTTTATTGAAATAATATTAAAATGACTGGAACTGTCCCTAAAATATGATATTTTAAATATTACGAATTACTAAAACAGCATTCATCATTAGAATATTGATTTGAGAATAATGCACTTTGTTAAAAATAAACACAAATAAGGAGAATTTATTTAATCAAAAATTAATCATATTAATCATCTAATATGATTAATTTATCACCTCCATAATTAACCAAGATTACAGCCATTTTGAAAAAGTGTCTTTCATTAATGGACACTAATTCAATCATGGTTCCTCTACAAGTCCATACAAATGGCCTCGTATTGATTTGCATGAGAACATGCTAAGCAGGAAGTATTTGATAATGTCCACAATCTGAATTTTAAGGTGCATTCCAGTGGCAAAATATAATTCCATAAAGTCAGTTGAATATTCGCTGTGTAATTCTGTTACTAATTTAGATACATAACATCCTCATTAATGGGTTACTAGGGAGCTTAGAGAATAAATGGAAGAATAATAGATCTAAAAGTGGCTCTACTCGACACAAGTATACGTGGCACAAATGGAAAAATCTTAAATTACTCTCTGTGCTAACAGCTTAGAGCTTAATTAAATTCGTTAAAATGACACTATAATTGGAGGCACTAAAGACATTCAATTGATGCTTTCAAATGTCCACACAGTAAATGCAAAGTGGTCTCCAATCCTATCACTGAATAAGGCCTCGAATATCTTCGCTGAATGGACAGAAGTATAAACGGGAACTGAACGATGTGAATTATGCTTTAAATCCACTTATAAATATGTATAATATGGAACCATAATTGGCAAATACTTTCAATCAATAATTCTACGAATATGGAAATATGTTAAAACACAATACAAACAGATTAATGCAAGAAACCTCAAACTTGAAAGATAATTTTTATTGAAAAATTGTCACTTCCGATATTTTTATGAAAATAAAAATATATTTCCAGATACTTCCGGTTAGACGACGTAATTAACGCAATATGAAACTATAAATCACGAATATTACTGTTAAGCTTATATCAGCAATATTCGAGTAATTACTCAATTACTTTGTCTGCCTAGTGTAGTCAATGTAATTATTATTAATTTGATGGACATGGACGTATTTGGCGTACGCGGGTTCATATTAGGGTACACAAGAGGGTATCGTGGTAGTTTAGGTTAAATAAAGAGGTCATTAACACCTCATCAATTAGTGAAAATATTTCTATGAAAATGAAAGAAATTGGTTTGAAAATTGGCGAATTTTTGGCTGACGTGTTCGATATTCGTAGACATATATTTGTGGATTGATTGAATAGTCTAAACTCACGTTTTGATATGTCCCGTTTCCATCTTGGAATTTTCCGTGTACGAATCTCTCAACAAGAGAGGTCTTGCCTCCGTATTCCTTCCCAAGTAGTACAACTTTGCAATCCACTTTAGCATTAGCCATATCGAATTCTTATACTGCTAACTCGTTGCTAGAATAAGCAATCGTGGCAAAATATAATTAGTAAAGAAAATTTGGAGAGGGTCAAGTTATATATGAAAATTTTGGAAAATCGTATTGAAATAACTGTCTGTGCCACTTCATAAATGGTTCATTCAATGTCGACACATTTTAAGCATACGCCACTAGCTAAAAAGTGCCGGAAAACCACCACAACCCCAAAAACTCATATAATTCCAACAATCTTGATAAACTCATTGTAAATATATTAGCGGAAACTCATACAAAATATACCAAATATACCAAATATACCAAATACACTAAGAAACAAATAGTCATATACATTGTTCATATATTTATACCTCCAACTTGTCTTTCTGTAACAATCTGACTTCAAAAATCAAAAACTGGGAAACTTGGTAAATCTGGAGGAATGAGACAGTTTTTTGTATTTAAAATCAAGCCATCTCGCCATTTTTGAGTTTCCTTAAGTCCAGATGCGAGTTTTCGATCAACTGATCCTGTTTTTTTGTCGAAAGTCCAATGTCCTTCGAATGAAGTTCCGACGAGCGAGGTTTCATTTCCCTGCCCATTTCTCATTCCATTCTTCCAAGTTCCGTTATATTTACCTTTTGGACCGGTTTCAATACCAGTCCCCTCTCGCTTGCCGTTGATCCAATTGCCTCTGTATTCGAAAGTCAATTTTGAGCTTTTCATGTTGCCATGGCTAAAATAGAGAATTTGCCACAAATTATTTGGCCCTTAGGGTACAAATAAGCACCCATCGGGACAATATATGTATCACTATAGCAGTGGTTCCCAACCTCTTCACCCTTGGACACCATATACCTATTTTACACATTCTGTGGACCCCCTGCTGTCGTCTGTGGATCACCGATGAGACCCGCTACCTATGGCTTAACCTGATGGAAAAGTGTCCAGAACAAAAAGTAATTACACACGAGTGTATTTACAATTTATACCTATAGTTATTCAATGTAAACAAATGGTAATTTTGACTCGTCAGCAAATCAACGAAAGTGGAATCAACTGTTAGAAATTATTAACATTTCATTGATTGTGTCAGTAATGTTGACAATGTCAATTCTGTGAAAGAGAAAATTCTAGGTTTTTCTGTAAAACATACTTCTAGTGTTGTCAGCGAAAAATAATGAAAGTTTCTAACTTTGGTTTCAAATTTTGAGATTAGTAAGTTAAAATGAGGTTAGGGATCTCACACCTTTGCTAAAGGGGCCCTAAGAATCACTCTGCCCCTGTCTGCCAGATCTGAGACCCCTCCTACCCTCACCCTAATATTCTACACCCTATTCGCCCCAGAGGTCAAATCCCTATCCTCAAACTTATAACAACTTACCCATGTGGTTTATCATTCTTCCAATTACCATCATACTTCAATCCATGAAGTGACACCAACTGTCCCTTCCCCTCTCTCATATCGTGCTTCCAGGCCCCAACATAAGTCTTACCGTCCTCAAATATCATGATACCCTCTCCTGACCGCATATTGTACTCAAAAAACCCATCGTACTTCGATCCGTTACGATATTTCATTAGACCCTTCCCGTGTCTGTAATCGTGTTTGAATTCTCCCTCGTAATAATCTGAATTACTGAATTCCATTTTACCGTTGCCATGGCGTTTGTCTAAAAGCCACATTCCTTTGTAATAATCGTTGTTAGCGTATCTCATCGTGCCGTAACCGTCTTTACGATCTTCTAACCAGCTGCCTAAAATTCAAAAATAATATCAAAAATTGCTGTTTTATTGATTATTTTACTTTTTTTTCTGTCGATTTGTTGTTCTTTGTTTGTTTATTTGTTTACCTTCATATTCATCACCTTCAGCGGTCTTCATTTCGCCATCCCCATTCCTCTGCCCATTCTTCCATTCTCCAATATACTTACTTTGATCTTTATACAACATTGTGCCTTTTCCATCAAAAATATTCCTTTTAAATTCACCATCATAGTAATCACCATTCGTAGTACACAAGGTTCCACGTCCACACCTCTGAGAGTGTTTATACTGACCCACAAAGTGCATTCCTGTGACTGATATATACCGTCCCTCACCTTTAATCTCGTCCCGATGGAATGTTCCTTCGAATTTGTCGCCGTTTCCAAAAGTAATTACAGCATCGCCTTCTCTGTAACCCGAATTCCAATTGCCCTATAATATCACTCGGTTATATAACTTAAACAAATATTACTGCTAATAGCCTAATGGTTATGACACAATAATGTATTTGGCGCCTTGCATGTTGTCTCATTCATATTTTTGGCTTACAAATAATATTAAAATGTATTTGCACGAGTATACTCGGAATGTTCTAGCCAAATCAGATTTGAGGCTTCACCAACAGCTGATATTCTCTTGGTTTAAATCGTGTTACATATTTTCTGTCAAATACCAGCAATTTATTGGCCAATTTCAACCAATCAATTTACATATCTCAATTTCGGTCAACTTACCGAATTTGAGATTTGTAAGAATGGATATTAATTGGTTGAAATTGACCAATAAAACGCTGTATAAATCACGGGTTTGGTACTTACTTTCAAAGAATCTCCGTTTACATAGTCAAGTCTTCCTGTCCCTTCCTGTTTATCATTCTTCCACTCCCCAACAAACATCTCCCCTGTATTATACCTCATCTCCCCCTCACCACACCTCTCATCTTCATACCAGTCCCCTGTATAAGTGGTCTTATCTGCCCAAACCATCTCACCGTGTCCATGTCTCTTGGCATCACTAAACCTGTATAAATACTCAAAGGATTATTGAGTTAGATTTCTGAAAACTTTCAATAGTTAATTTGACACTACAGATAAGACGTACAGATTTGCACAGTCCTTGGTAATGTACTGATGATTTTAAATGTAAAGATACGCAATAGAGAGTTGCCTAACTTGCCTTCTTACGAAAATAAGAATAATTATTGTCTCTTAACGTGGCAGCAAGTAAAGTGTAACATCCATTAACGAGGTGCCAGACGCCGGAAATGCCAACCCGTTCCCCCTTTAGTGGAGGTTCATTTATATGGACTAGGAAATTGATCTATTAATTTTCCAGAAGTTCACCGTTCCACAGGCTCCTTTTGAGGAAGTTACACTCACCCATCATTCCCTTGGGACATAACTCACATTCCATTATACAAGTCTCCATTGGAGTAAACAAAAATAGCCTCTCTAGTTAGAATATCAATCTCAAGATTTTTAGGAATATCCTTAATACCCTTCCTCTTGGCTACATGCAGTTTAATCGTGCTAAACAGCTTATGTAACCAAAGCTTCTTCTCAGCATTCGTCTTTGTGTAGATAGTATAAGGCCTATCGGGTGTGTATATCTCTATAGCGTCCTCACTGTGTGTCTGGGGGTCCAGATCCTGCAGGTCTTCAATCCATACGACCTCTAACGGTAGTTTGTGTTCTATTAAGGATCTGTTATCAGCTTTATAAGCAAGGACTAAATAATCATTGAACAGAATGCACTGATATTCTTTTCTGATTCTCATAAGGAATACTGGACCTTCCTAGAAGAAGAAACTCAGTGTTGAGAATTTCAGAATCACCACATTCTCTTTCGTTGCTATGGTTACACTTGAAATCGGAACTATATCATGTTTGATATGATAAGTACGCGTCATAGTTCCAAATTAATACATTTCAATCATGCTGTACGTATTACTGGAACTTGAAATACTTTGCCAGACAACACAAACAGATAAACAAACATAAACAACTATAACATATATACAGCCTACCGACTAATCTGAAAGAAACCATTTCTAGAATAGAAATAGAATATTAGAATTCTAATTTGATTATTATTTGTTTGTCAATATATGAAATTCATTTGAAGCATTTACAATGAGCATATCATATATTAGAGGCGAGGTGTCGGGCTTCAATGCTCCGATGGATACCATATAGAGGGCAATTTAACACCCCATAATGTTCCCCTCATGTGAATTTCCACAAACGGGGTGACAGGGACGCCGAAAAATGCTAAATTCCCCAACTAACTTTAATTATAACTCTTCCATCTTTCTCCAAGTCTACCAGACCCTGTATTTCATTCTTAAGCGCCTGCATAGCTCTATGAGACTGTGCTTCCATTATCTGTGTATTCACATAATCAGCTATCCTACTTATCCGCTCATTAGCTTCTAGAATATTCTGATAGTCCACATGACTCTCTGGGGTTAGCTTTAGAAGATCTTTAAGTAGCAGTAAGTAACGGGGTATTCTTTGTACAGGTGTTATCAAATAGTAAGTGATTGACATACCTATATTATTGTATTAAAATCACACCTACACACTTGTCAACACCTTATAATTTCTTGGGAGGTATTTCTTTGGGAAATTAGAAAATTCATAAATAGAACTTTAAGGATATTATTCATACAAAATATGCAAGGAGTGATTTCAATAACCTCACCCTCGGGGAGTGTTAAGTGGCCCAATAAAAAGTGTGAACAAAACCCCTCCTTCATTCGTGACAGGGACAAACTTACCCTTTTGACCCCTGGGATCAGATAGACAGCTAGCCATTAGTATTTCAAATTCCTTCCTCCGTTTCAGTTTATTAGTAATATAATGCTCACAGTTATCATAAGAACTACAATACACAGTGTATAGGCCTGATGCGTATTGTGTGAATTTAGCTGTGAATATATCACCAATACAGCTGTCCTTATCGTTCCATTCCTCCATCCGCTCGAAAAAGAGCGCCAACACCTCTCGGTTAAAGTATAATATCCGCTCCACGTTACAGAATATTTGTTGGATCTCAATTTCGTCCAATTGGGCCTCCATTGGGCGCTTAAAGATATCAACTAACATTTCTAATTGGTTGACATATGTGTATTCAGTTGTGTACATCTCATGGATTTTCTGAATTCTTGTGTTTGTCTTTCCAACAAATATGTTAATGGTTTTTGGTAGCTCAGAGGTGTTTTGGATTTGTTTTTCGGGTGAGAGTACAATGTTAATCGTTTCTGGGGTTTTAGAGCCGTTGTTGTCTTGTTGTACAACAACAACTGCGTTCTGAAGGAAGGCAGTTGTATGTTTGTCTTGTGGATTAGAATCTATATTGTTGTCTGAATATTGTTCTGTGAGGTATGGATAATAAGTAACAAGTAAATAAACAGACAGATAAACACACAGACAGACACACAGACACACAGATAAACAAGCAGACAAACAGATAAACACACAGATAAACAGACACATACCTGATTTCCTAATACTGTTATTTGGAGAGGTGGTAGACTCCCGTTTGAAAAGAGTTCCTATCAGTGTCCGATCAGAAAACCGTTTAATAGCCTTCCCAAGGCTAAAATCTTCGTCTTGCGGAATGCAGTCAGTATTCTGCTCGTTCTTAGCCATAGCTCTAGGTCTTGTCACTGGAACACTAGTATACTCCGGTAACACTACATCAATATTATCAAACGAATCCTCTATTTCAGAAGTCTCAGATACTGGTATGGATTTTCTGAGGGGTAGATGAATTTATCACACCAGTTTCAGTGAGGACAGAGGATGGAGATATGACACCTTATATAACCTCACCCCCGGGCCCGCATGTTAGTGGCCAAACTCATAAGTATGGTGTATGAATCACTATCCTCAAACCTGGAGCAAATTTACTTAGAAAAACACGGGAATTGACCCCTTAGCGGTCCACGGAGGACACCAGGGGGTCAACAGGATCTCAAAGTTCATACTGCATGGAAGGGGTACACCTGCCGGTCGAAGGGGTTTATGTTAGGGAACCACTATACCAAACTAACGGACACAAATTTGAACGAAGAATTTCTAAACTAAAAATTATCAAAAATCGAATTAGAAATCTCAAAATGTATAATTGAATAATATAAATTGTCTTATTTGAATAACAAATAAAAGTGTGAATTTATGGAACTAATAGCCTAGATAGAAGATATTGAAATTAAGTTTCTAAGATTTCTCAGTAAATATTCTAGGCTTCTGGAACTATAGAGTTTATTAGATCGGTAACTGGTAACTAAATGAGAAGATAGTCCGTAGGTTACAGATTGGACAGATGACCAACTGCCATTATTATATACCATAGGGATCCGAACGGGGCCCGAGAGGTCTAAAACTCAATTATGAGGGCATGACGTCATTGTATATGGCAAGTATAGAACAAAGAAAAAATGATTTTAAGCAGAAATGGGATTTTTGGCGGGACATTGGATTTCCAATAAGATAGTTACAATTAGTCTAGCCAATCAAAAGTAGGGTAATTACGCTTTTGGGTCAGTTTTGGCGGGAGATTGGGTTTTTTGGCGGGATATGAAACTCATATGTCCTAGGGATAGCTGGCAGATATTATAGAGGTCACTTTTGGGCTAAATGTGTCAAAAAATCACATATATTAAGAGGAATAAATCAAACTTACTTGAATTGCACAGGTGAAGATGATTTAGTTGGTACTAAAATTGGTTTTGGGGAGACAGAAGGTCTCAAATGGTGACCTGTAGCTCCTAAAGACTTTGATGGTTTCAGTATCGGTCTGGGTGGTGGAGGTGGTCGAAGTGGTTTCGAGGTGGTTTCTCTATCATATCTAGATTGAAGATTTGTGTCATCAGCACTGAATTGCTTGAACCTATCAAAATGCATAGATGAATGCCCTTATATGGTCAAAAATAAAACAGTCAACTTCTGTTATATCCAACACGGATATATCAAAATACCCGCTTACATAGAAGTGTAAAATTGTATAAATATGGCCCCCAAACCGTCAAAGTAACATATATTTCCATAGTTTATATCGAAGAATCATCACGGCCCCTTGAGCTTAGACATAACAGGAACTGACTGTAAACCAAAACACTCGTTAAGTTAAAGTAGACTCAGTTTTTTAGGTTCCAGAAGTGTCCCTATTAAACCGAGTCTCCTGTAACAAATATCATAACAGACTTATAGGGAACATCTGAGAACTGTTGAATTGCGCGTCGCTCTTTAAAGTTCTTCTTGGAAGGTGAAGTAGAAAGCTCGATGGTAGAATCACTCATGTATTGATCAGTGTATGTATCAGAGAATAGGATGTAAATAGCGTAAACCGGGGAAATTATTAATATGACTATAACTGGAACTAAAGTGAATGAAGTGTTGATTTCTGGGATGTCAGCATATGTAGACATAAACTAATTTGATTAAAAATGGGGGTGTTAGACGAGAGAACTCTTGTCACCGTTTAGAAATATTTTTAGAGGGCAAAATCGACACATTATGCCACTTTCGACACTCTTATATATGTTCTAATTTCCACACTGTGTCCAATGAACTATATCAATAAACAACAACAAAAATGGTGTGAAAATGTGTATAAAGTAGAGGCATATAATGAATCAAATTTGAGAACTAAATAACTATCTATGAATAGCGTTACCATGGCAACATTATGAACTTAGACGGATTTTTTTGGTGAGTTTATTTTCACCAGCACTTGAGTCACTTGCAAATCGATTTTTTCGCATTTCTTGTCTCTCTTTGTCACTCATTGACACCAATTTTTTACTGACGTTTTCGCCGAATCTCTCCCCTCTCTGCTTCATTTTTTCCAGGTCGCCGCCGGCAACCGTTTTGGCTGGGGTATCCCCGTATTTTTCTAACCGCATAGCCTTTTTAGCCTCGTCGCTTGTTTGAGTACCGAACCGTTCTCCACGGGCTTTTATCCGTTCGTTTAAGGAGAGGTCTTTTGTTGGAGACAGAGGCGTGGGGGTTGTGTCATCTAGTTTGGCTGTTGAAGTGTCTTCAAATGAAATATCAGAGATTTTATGTTCACTGTCCTAAATATAGAATGTGTTAATTTGAAATACAAGTATTTAAGCGGGTAAACGCGGGGTAATAATTCAAGTTTAGGCGCCAGATATTCTAAAATTAGGTGGGGAAATTAGTATTCTGGCGGGAAATAAGTTTATGGACAGGAAATAGTATATTAGCCTAATAAACTGGAGTTTCCCACATTTTGGCACCTTTCACAGTGACACAATACTCAATATTCGTCCAATAAAACAGGATATCCCGCCCAAACTGACACATTAACCACCTTTTTGACGTCACAAAATTACACATTTTCCTGTCGTATACTGTTAAGAATAATATTATACAAATAATCTATAGAGACTTAATGACCTTCGATTTGACTGGAGTATCAACATCAATATTCTCCACACAATCACTCGGTTGACTATTATTCGCCACGTCGATTAGAGCTAGCTCCTCCTCACTCTCCGCGGCAGCTGATAAATGTTCCTCTAGCCGAGTTATGAGCTCTATCTTTGTCCCTTTAGTTTGTAGGCCAAATTCTGAGAGTTTTTCCTTCAATTCGCTGACTCTTAACTTTTTCAGATCGTTTATATTAATGACTAGATAATCCTCTCCTTCACCTTTCTGAGACATTTAAATCTAATAACTCGTAAATATACTGTTAATGCGATAATTACAGCCCATGGGAGATTATGAGACATAAGGACCACATCGAATAATCGAGAGGACAAAAATCTCCAGTTAATTGCCCAACACCTTCAATGTTATGGTTCCAAAATGACCCAATTAAGCTGAGCTTCCTTATTCGGAACTAACATCAACTAATTGACAGTTTATCAAAGTATTTGAACTTCAGAATTAAGACTCAGACATAAATTCCTAAGTAAAGCAAAATTAGTTCCATTTAGCAATTATTAACATTTACTGTGTTTTCTTCACTTCCTTGCCAACGGATTTCCATGCTCGGAATGCTACATATGACATCAGGATTTGTAGCGTAATTGTAGGGACTAGCATTCCAATACGCGTTGTCATGGCAACGTCTTCCGTACCGAAACCATAGTACAAAACTAATACTGCAAGGAGAACTGATACAACCCGGACAATACAAAATGCAGGGGCCCAAAATCGCCTGAACACGAATACAGCCCTTTCGTCATTGTTAAGATAGTGCAACAACTTTGCTGCACTCGCAATAACCTCGGATATAGCTTCCATTGTTAGTAAACAAATAGCGAATCTCTGTAGAGATAAATAATAACTGATAGCCGTGAAGAGAAAGGCGATTGTGTATAATTTCACGCGAGAAGGGACAAACGCGAATGGGACCTTCAAAAAATACAATTCAGGGTAACAATGTAACCAATAAGCCAACTGTATTAAATAATAGAATTTTGTTATAAACGGCATTTTTACGTGGTTGTCATAGTAACCGCTCCATAATACACTAGGCTGTGACAAAATCTTTTCTTCGATTATTACCATCACACCCCAGACCGTCGACAACAGATAGAAGGCCGCCAAAATGCCTGTTTCATAGAATTTGGCGGAGGTGGTGTTTGATAAGTGGTACCGGCGTGAGATCCTCTCCCAGACATACTCTTGCAAGACGGCATGTAATACCATACATACACATGTGTAGAAAAATATAGTACACAAATCTTTAACACCTTTTCCATAAACATAGTTACGTATATTCAAAGATGGTTGCAGTTTCAATAACTCTGCGTCAATTGTCACATTTGTGGCATTCTCTATATATTGGGGTGATATGAATAAGCTAGCAATATAATTGGTAGGATGGAACATTAGGCCTAACAGTATTAATATGCATATGACACTAATTATGTCTGCGTGGTTCTGGATTAGGAATTCTTGGCTCAGAAGTGGTGGAGGTGTTTTCGTGTGGCTCTGTTTTCGATGTCTTGGCATTGTTGGTGTGTTTGTTCGCTAAACAGTTTACTGAAACAGAATTTGTAAATAGTCAAGGGAATCATATTGTATCTTATGGGACCAAATTGATACCCTATGGGTCCAAAATAGTACAATATAGAACATATATGCACCCTATTGGAACATATTAGCACCTCATGTGAATATATACTCATGAATATCCAATTATTAATCTGTAAATAATGTATGAACACAAACACTAATAGGAACTAATTATCGATTCAGTAATCATCACCTTTTGATATTACTTCTTTACAAGTGGGTCTCAAATATATTGTGTGTTCGTATTGAGCTGTGTAGGAGCCCTTCTGGTCGCATAATGGAGGGTAAGAATCGACTATACCGGAATCACAGAGGTTCCTGAGAGCCAAGAGGTATTTTTCTTGTCCAAGACGGTCTAACCATCTTCTACAGAAAGCTAAGGTATCAAAATTCTGGTTAATACAGTGGAGGAGTTGTTTAGCTTTTGTTAGACGGAGGGGAACATGCCCGATACCGAAGTTCTTCATGTAGTGGGAGCATTCCAATCCGTCGTGGACTAATCCTTTGCCTTAGAAGTAAACAAACAAGTAAACAAGCATGTAAACAACACGTGAAGTAAACAAACATGTAAAATAACACTTAAGTATACAAACATGTAAACAAACAACTCATTATGAAGTAAACAAACAAACAAACAAACAAACAACACACTTATGAAGTAAACAAACAAATAACTCACCAGTAGAACCAAAAGTTTCAATAGCAAACACCTCTCCTTCCTCCATTTTAGTATTATCTCCGTTATTGTAGAGTGGAACACTCTTACCCGCGTGAATATGGTAAGGGGCGACACTATGTCCATTAAGATTACGAATACACTTTATAGGATATGTCTAAAAATAGATTAGAGGAAAATGGGACTATTTATGGAGGACATCTACGCGAAGTAATACCCCCTGCAATCGAAATCGGTTTTAACCCTGGAGAAGGCAAAAATTACTCCATAAGGGGTGAGGAATTTCAAAGTTGCCCACAGGGAGAGACTGTCCTTTGGGGAAATTTACTTCGTGACAGTGGCGGGCATATTCCCCAGGTGAAGGTTCTGCCAGATCCTCAGACCACCCCTGCAGTTCCTCACACCCCCATGGGTCAGCCATAAATATACTTACATGTCCGTTTAACTCCAACTCATGACTCTCCATCGTTTCTTGGATAGCAGCTCCTACTTCACACAATCTAGCATCAATACCCGCATTCTTAATACCCGTGGCTGTTGCTTCCTTAACTGCGATTAAGAGGGGATCGAATTTCTCATTAAACGCCAGAGTGAACGCACAATCAATAATCTTTCCTCTCACATGAGTACCGAAATCAATTTTACAGACATCATCAAATTGGAGGACAGTATCGTCTCCGTTGTTTGGGGTATAGTGTGCAGCACAGCTGTTTAGGGAACATCCAGTGGGGAACGCGAGTCCTGATTCAAGCCCGGTCTCATCAACCATTTTCCTAGAATAGCTCTCTAGCGTCTCACAGATATGAATCATCGTCATGCCAGGTTTTATGTATGACTGCATATACTTTCGGACCGTACGGTGTGCTTCTGCTGCTCGTCTTATATCCTGTCAATTAGATTAAAGAGATAATATATGTTACATTGTTTTCACACCTTAAGGACCTACTCACAGGCCAAGGGACCGCGATAATTACTTGATATAACGCAGTTGAGTGTAATTCAATAACAGAGAATAAGTAAATAACAATAAACACATTTGTTATTGTTTACTACCTGATATGAATCGTCATCCATTCCCTCTTTTACTATTGCACTATTCAAGTCTATATTTCTGAGAGTTTTACTGTTAGGCAAGTAGTAGGGTATCTCCATGCCCTTAGGGTACTTACTTGCCCCGTACAGCTGGTCTATGGGGATCGAAGGGGGGTAGGTCTGGTGCTGAGAGGGCTTGGGTATCTGTGGTTCTTTGTAGTCGTAGAAATCTGAGTTAGCTGTGTAGAGCAGTCTCAGACCGCGTTTCGATGGGTCGTGATCTGGATCTGTTGGATATTAATAGTAAATAAAAAGGTGTTTGTTGTTTTTGTTTGTTTGTGTACTTGTTTGTTTGTTTATTAGTTTGATCGTGTATTCGCTTGTTAGTTTGTTTACTTGTGTATTTGTGAACTTACCTATCCCATTCTGATCTCCCTCTGCAGTCCCAGTTTTCTTCTTTTTATTTTTCCTTTTTTTCTTAGACACCGTCTCCTCTAGATTAGCCCCCTCGTCCAACACCCCTTCATCATCTGCCTCCCCTCCAATAGAATTCAAAGACTGTAGTAATTTACCGTCTGTTGTTGTTGTTGATGTTTGTGGAGGTGTTGATGGTATTTTTGTTGAATCATTGTCATCTATTTACAGTGATACGATTGGACTACAGTGTGACCTCCACAAACGGGATAACCCTGTCCCCTGTTCCCTGTTTGTGGAGGCTACACTATTTGTTTTATTTTTAGAATGTTACCTGTTGGCTGTGTGTTTGTTTTCTTTTTCTTTCTCCGTTTTTTCTTGGCAACTTCTTCGCCCAAATTTGGTTCAAACTCTGCCACATCCTCTGCCACTTCAGCCATATCTGCCACTATTTTAACACCTTCTGGATTCGCTACAGCCATTGATAGCTACTCACAGTATAATTTGATTATTTCCTGTACATTGTATGCCGGTTATAAGAACACCCTTGGGAGTAGCAATACATGCTCTTATAACCGGTATAAATATGCAGGAATATATGAGAACCTGTTTCCAGAGGATGGTGCTTATATCTGGTATCTGCGGTATTTTAATTTCTAATCGGGTAGCCAGTTGGCACATGGGCGCGATCCTGCAACTTCTACCTGTCCGATTGATGTGAAAATTGGTACATCCTCTGGAAAACGGTTATCACATGTTCCTGTATATTTATACCGGTTATAAGGACATGTATTGATACTCCCAAGGGTGTTCTTATAACAGGCACCCACTGAGTTCGGTGTCAATAGTATTGCATAAATTTTGTCCTCTCAAAATAGTAGAAACCGATGGACAAAGAATAAGTAATTCTATATTGAAATCAATATCTCACTGGAGTATGTATAGGCTGAGAGGACTGAAGAGATTTGTAATATCATATTTAACTTCAGATATCATAACTACTAGCAGGCTTCGCTTTTTACTGTGGCGGCTAAGCTATAGTCAGTCAGTATTGATCCTTATGGTACTCTGAGGCTTAAGAACAGTGGCGGTCTTAAGGGAAGCAAATGGGGCATTTGCCCCGGGCTATGCGAAATCTTGTGACCGCCCTTGCTCAAGAACATATATGTGCTTATATTTATGCATATATGGGCCGTTAATAGTTACGTAACCCTACAAGGGGAGGGGGGTAGTATGCGAAGGAAGGAAGTCAAAATGTAGGGAATATTTCCTGCTACTTTCCTAAAATATCCTAAGAATTCATTCAATAAGATGAAAGTTATTTGTACTCACTTTATGTATAAATCAATGATTCCTAACCTGTATCACACGTTGACACCAGTTAACACCTTCTGTGACCTAAGCTAATAGACTGCAATACAAATTAGAGATCCTGTGGGCGCTATTTAAATTTTACGATATAGCACCTGCCACTTATAAATATTTTAGCGAACCTTCAATAATAGCAAGTGTAACCATGGCAACTAGAGAGAATGAGGGTCTAATCAAGCATGGAGATTGGGAAAGTGTTGATGAACAACCAAGGGTTATTGAGAGTGATAATCTTACAATGAATCATTGGAATTTTGTTGATGCCTCAAGGATTGATGAGAACGAAAAATGGGACATTCCATTCGCCTATGGACGTAGTTGGGTTGACGGGACTGATTATGAACCTGTAAACAAATATGTCGCGACACAACCACATAATGACACAATCGAAGGTGAGAGAAAAGTGGCTCGAAACCTCTACGACATAATAGAAATCCCAATATTGGAAGGCACCGAGGAGATTAATTATATGAACTATGCAAAATCGCTGAAAAAAATCTTGGATAAAGGCAAAAAGCTGGAATTCGACCAGTTCAATTTCCAAGCGAAAGTAGATTTTTATAATCTGATAATATACATTCCTGAAATTGTGAAAACTGGCCGCGGTCTTTTAACACTTCCAAACACAACCATTGCTATTTTAGGAAAAGTTATCACTGATCTACTCACAAAGAACAAAGCGTGGATTATCTTAGATGCTAATGCGAAAGGGCCAATTACTAATCTGGTATTAGAGGCGCTAGAACGCGCCAAATTAGAAGTTAAACAGCTGACACCAAGAATTCGGAAAAGATTGAATTTTCTTGGTTTATATGACAAACCTTTAAATATCGATTTCAAGCCAGACGCGCCTAACCAACTCGAAAACAAGCGATACCAAATCTCGAATGACGGTTGCAAAGAACTCGTAAAAACTATGGCATCTGGCTCCAACTCTAAAGTTCTAGAAGGATGTGTTGTCCTGCGACACGATCAGCCAAGTGGCAAGCTTCTAAAAGAACATATTTTATACGAACTGTCGCAGATCCTGAAAATACCAGCGCTTAAACTTGAATTCATTGCCGAAGCGGGCAAAAAAACTTGTTTCCAGATAAAAATAGACTATCTAGACCCGAATTATGTTGAGAAGGTGTACACTGGAGGGTACATGGATCGGTCCGTTTATAATTTCTACCAGAAGGATCCGGAATTGTATCAGATGGTATTACAGAAAGCTGATGATTACTTCTCTAAGAATGATCAAGATTTTAAAGGTAATATTATTTGTAATATTTTCGCTGCTATGCTAACAAATAAAATTCCATGGTAGTGAAGCTGTGAAATTTACAATACAAACAACAAG
Organism: Oopsacas minuta; assembly: GCA_024704765.1. Lineage (NCBI taxonomy): Eukaryota > Metazoa > Porifera > Hexactinellida > Lyssacinosida > Leucopsacidae > Oopsacas > Oopsacas minuta. The sequence goes on along the minus strand of JAKMXF010000322.1, from coordinate 188,741 downwards.
CAAACAAACAAACAAACAAACAAACAAACAACAACAACAAACAACAAACAACGAGCAAACGAGCAAACAAACAAACAAACGAGCAAACAAACTAACTAACAAACTAACAAGCAAACAAGCAAACAAACAAACAAACTAACTAACTAACAGCAAACAAGCAAACAAACGAGCAAACGAGCAAACAAACAAACAAACGAGCAAACAAACTAACTAACAAACAACAACAAACAGCAAACAAACAAACAAACAAACAAACAAACAAACAAACAAACAAACAAACAAACAAACAAACAAACAAACAAACAAACAAACAAACAAACAAACAAACAAACAAACAAGCAAACAACAAAAACCTCTTTTTACAAACAATATTATAGGTTGGAACACAATGACTACAGCGTTATTTCTCAGAGATCAGGCCCGAGTAAAGAAAGCTCTCAAAAAACTACAATTAGGAGAAAACAGAGCAAAAGATATTGCACAAATCGACAGAATATTACGGTATGCCATCTTCTACGGGTCCCGGGAAATAGTTGAGAATATTTTCGATAATGTATCTATACAGACTAGCCTAGTAAGCAGGCGTGAAGACATCCTCACAGGTGTGTTTAAGAAATCAGGAACCGAATTATTGTTATTCCAAAGGTTGATGTATACATTAACGAACGACGTAGAATATATTGAGAACAAAATCAAAGATGTGATCGACTTCTCTGCGTCGCTCGAAGTTGTCAAATTCTTACAACTAGCAATTGAGAAATTAATGGGGGACGGTTTCCTGTGGAATAGTCCAGATGTACCGAAACACGATGAATTGCATAGTTTGACGCATTATGAGGTTTATTTCACAGAGTATATTATGGTGTGGGGGGTACTGAGCCAACGATACGAGGTAGCAGAACTTTTCTTGGAATATTCGGGTGTACATTTGCAGGAATTGTCGACAACTGATCGCGAATTCTATCGAACTCAAAAGGGTGTTTATCAAATCGCGAATGCGCTGGCTATTTCCCGGTTGCTTTATGGTGTGGAAAAGGAGCTGAGATTCGACACAGCGGTCAGCACGGATGACAGAGAGACTTTAGTCCAAAAAGCTGCGTATTTCGAGGAATTAGCTGTCGGATTGTTAGATCACGCAATTGGTAAGAATGAATTCACCTTAAACGAACTTTTCGAGACGAAAATACCATTTTGGAACAATTCGACCGCGATAGAGCTTGCAAGCAATGCAGGAGAGCAATTATTTTACACCCATGAGGGTGTACAAGGCCACGTGCGTAATGTATGGAATGGAATAGCAAAACTACAAGCAAAATATGATAATAGCGATGATCAAAACATCAACATTAGTGTACAGTTGAAAAAATCTTTGAAAAGACCCTGGCAACGTACGAGTATAAATTTCTTCTATCATTATTACATCAGCCCCAGTACAACTTTCTACATACATGCACTGTTCTATTTTCTGTTTCTTGTGTTGTACACGGTACACTTTATGGTCACATGGAGATCAACACCTGTGAATGGATTCGTCACCTTTGATATTATATATTTCTTATACATGTTCGCCTACATCTTGGACGAGGTGTTTCAATATCGGTTCCTGATCGAAGACAAATCGAAAGGGAAACGTGTCAAGCATAACCAATGGCTGAGGATTCTCAATTCTGCTATGTTGGAATATTTGAGCTCTGGTTGGAATATATTAGACATTTCAATAGCATTTAGTTTTCTGGTAACGATCGCATTGCGAGTGACAATATTCGTATTCGCGATTCAATTTCCTACGAGTGATCTAGGTGGGCCAATTAATAACATAACACGTCTAGTATACGGGCTAGTTGCTGTCCTACTCTACATGAGATTCTTCCAATATGTGCTCGTGTTCCGCGGGCTTGGACCATTAATATACACTTGTTATATCGGATTCAAACGGATGCTTAAGTTTCTTGTGATATTTTTCCTAGTCGCACTGGGATTCGGCATTATTGGCGTCACGTTAACCTCTACGGAATCGAGTGGCTGGGTGTTACTCCGTATTTTACTGTTTAATCCAATTTATCAAGTGTTTGGTGAATTCTCTCTCGATGTTATCCAAAATGGATCGATTAGCTTCGATTCAAATTCAGCTTCTCCTGTCTTTTGGAATTCCACAGCTGTTATTGCGTATATTTTCATAATTTTCCTGCAATTAACTTCCAATGTTCTACTCCTGAATTTAATGGTTGCTTATTTCACGAAAATTTTTGATGAGATCTCTGACAAGGCGGACAGTATTTATCTAACACAATTCTTGGAAGTTGTCGAAGAGTACCAACGTAAGTCCTTCTTCCCACCCCCTTTCAATCTCTTGGTCTATCTCATTCGGACATTCGGTATTTGTAAAACTGTATGTGTCGAATTTTTCGATGAAAACGAAGAGGAGATCGAAAGCTCCCTCGAGAGAGACAAACAATTCAACAGGGCCAAAGTCTATCCGGTATTTTTCGGTAATCACAATGAGAACGGATTCGCGGACGACTTTTGGAGGCACAGGGAACAAATCAGGATCAAAGAGACACTACGAAATATGAAATGGGAAGAGAAGGTTGCGCTATACACGCTAAAATCTCAAGAACTCATTGCAGAGAGGAAATATACTGTTTGTTAATATTATTGGTGTTTATTTGTTTATATCTGCGAGACTATATTATTTAGAGAGAATTGCATCTATTATATTCGTATATTTGTTGTTTGTTGTTGTTCTTTCGTGTGTTCAACTGTTTGTTTGTTTATCTACTGGATGTTATAACTTGTATTATATTCACGATTGTTGTTTATTTCTCATTTTTACTAGAAAACATGTAACTGCTAATAAGTTGTGATAAAAGTAACGTAAATAATAACAAAATAAGTGAAACTCAAAAACAATAAAGTCAATAACTAGAACGATGGAAATGAATACATTTCCATTTCCCGCCAACCATATTCCACACACGGGTTTCTTTCACATCATGTGACACAATTTCTCCACTTTCCGACACATTTGTTACCTTTTTAATGTAACTAATTACCGCCCCATTTTCTTTGAATAGTTTCACATTTGGTTTCAAAATCTCGTATTCAGGTGTCGCAAGATTCCCACGGGAATTTTCGAAATAGAATTTGTGGAATTGGAGGCCCCCTACGATCTGTTGGCGACACTCTGGTTCAAAACAAGTCATCTCTGCGTCACAAAGTGTTGAGTATGTTTCCCAATCTCGCAACTTTATAGAATCAATCAATTTCTTAGTCAAATTGATAATCTAAAAACAAAAAAAATCAGTTTTGTGCTGACAACAAAAGGTGTGAAAATATGAATACACTATGAATCAGGTATTTCTGTTTTGTCTAAAGTCTAATGCAAATACAAAATACAAACCATTTCTGCTGAGACGGGTTTCGGTCCAGGAATCAGCTGAGCTTCTTTATGCGCTCCAAGTGTCCTGATCAGCTGATTCGAGAGAATCGTAGATATAACTGCGCCCCTCAACTTCCGTCTAGCATTGAAAGACCTCAATCCATCAATTGTCCCCTGACGATGAAATTTTGAAGGCAATTCAGGCGTGAAAATCCAGGACTGTTTAAGAGATTCACCAGCTGTTAATCTCTTCATAGGATCACGAGTCAATAGCCTCGTGACCAGAGTTTTTGCCTCATCAGTAACTGTATCCCAATCTGGACTCGGAAAGTCGTATTCACCATTTCGGATTGATGCGTACAGTTTCTGTTGATCATCGTGCCAAAAAGGAGGGTAACCGACCTATGGGACAATTGGGTAAATGGACCTCTGCCCATTACTACAATACAAAATTTGTGATACTGTGGATTCCTTACTGCCCTCCGTCGACCACCAAGGATCCATGAACCCCAGGTTACGAACCACTGGCTTGGCTATCATATATTAAATACACCTGCATAGCAACCAATACTAACCAAAAGAATATATAGTATAACTCCACAGGCCCAGAGGTCTACTGGTCTACCGTAGGGTACTTTCTGGAGAATTTCTGGAGACAGATAGCCAGGAGTGCCGGCGAATCCGTACCAAGCGAAATCTATAGATTTCTCCAGCTCGACTGCGAGCCCGAAATCTGCCAATTTGATATTTGACGGCTGATGTTTTGAAGTGAGAAGTAAATTCTCTGGTTTGATGTCTCTATAAGTAAATAAATAACAACAATCAATATTCGGCAAAATTTGTATTGGCCCAATGGGGCTGTAAAACAAAGCTCGAGTTCCCCTACTCCCAATCTCCAGGTCTCCTATATACCAGAAGATATCCAGAGATATTGAAAATATCTAATTCTCATGATTTTCAAAATTTCCTGAGTGAATTCCTGAGATAATACAGGGAGGGTCTGCAAGTATTCTACCACGAATTGTTCTGGTGGCATTCTTGCCAATACTCCTCAATCCTATTGGCACCTAAATACAACAACAAACAACAACAAACAAACAACACAAACCTGTGTATAATATTTCTCTCGTGACAGAACTGTAATGCCTGCAGAACTTGTCTCAAACAGTTAGAAGCTTGCGACTCGGAATAATACTCCCTTTTAACAATATCATCAAATAATTCGCCTCCTGTAACAAGATCAAGTACCATATAGAAAGTATTATCTTCCTAAGGGAGGAGGTAATTAAATTACGACACCTTTGGGAGAAATGGCGCCTAAAATATACACAAACCTGGTAGGAATAATGTAGCGATACAATATTTGGATGTTTGAGTGTTTTACATATTCTTGATTCCTTTTCCAATTTAGCTAATATCTTTGCTGTAAGTTCTTTCGTTTTGATAATCTTAACAGCAAACTCTTTCCCCGTTACTTCGCCCTGCTTGCCTCGACATTTCTTAACAATACTGAATGCGCCTTTACCAAGCCCCTCAAGGACTTCAAATTTGTTCGCAAACTTGTCTGAGATTGGAATTGGTTTGGACATGTTCTAATTATAGATTATGAGTATAAGTAATAGATAGCTGTAGCTTGGGTATCCAACATGGGGTCTATGAACCCTTAGTGATTCATGAACAACAACAGGGGTACAACGGGGGGTGATTGTACTTGAACATCAAAGGAGGAGAAAATTGAGCAACAACAACAACAACAACAACAACAACAACAACAATTTGAATAATGAATTGCCACAAACCATTTCTCAGACTAATGAATATTAATTATGTAAAGTAAGGTGTATTACTAAGAAACATTCCTAATTATTAGAAATAACCATAGCAACCATTGACGTACTTTGTTATCCACAAAAGACAATTTGGTAACAGACACGAACCTCTAAGAATAATAATTCTATTTTCATAATTGTGTCAGATCAGCAGTTTTCTATTCAGAATATTCATTCAATAGAAACTATAAATTCTGATATATTTGAAAACAAACAAAATATACACAATTCACACCAAACAAACAACAAATAATCCACGAGATTATGGCGACACAATTCCCAGAAACCATCGGAGTGCCACGAATGCCTGAATCACTTGCAGAGCCAATTATCGATCCTATAGCGGTCCAAATACACCAATCCATCGACAGGTTGATATTCCTCCTCAACCAGAGACGGGTCCATCTCTTAGCCACGTTAAGGAACAGACGCGAAGAGATGAGAACCGATCTGGTGGCTCGTCAGGAAATGGAGGAGGAACTTGTTGGAGCGAGGACACTATTAGAAGGCCAAATAAAGCATAACAAGCTTCATTCCATGCAGGAAAGATTTGTGGGAGAGATGGAGGCTAAACTGGCAGAACTCCGACTCAATGCACCACCAACTCAAGAACTGAGGTTCTTGTGTAACACACAAGACCTAGAGGAACACATCTCTCGTCTGGGAGAAATTAACCAACACGAGATTCCTCCCATCCCTCCTATGCCAGTAATACCTAACTACTCTGCATTCCAACAGCCCATTGTTGCTGTTGGGGAACAAGGATCAGCTCCTGGGCACCTTAAGTATCCACAAGGTGTCACAATCGAACCTGAATCTGGACATATTTATGTGGCAGATATGAACAACAGTCGTATCCAAATATTCTCCCAGGAAGGACACCATCTTTATATATTCGGAGATAGACACCTGAGTCAGCCATGGGGTATCCTAATTCATGAGGACAACATTTATGTCACAGACATAGGGTATCACGCTATCTTCCTATTCAAGCTGCCAGACCTAACAATGATAAAGCGAGTAGGTAAGAGAGGATTTGGTGGTGAAGAGTTCAATCAACCTAGTCAACCCGCCATCTCTCCTAATCAACACCTTTATGTGCCAGATTGTAACAACAACAGACTACAAATCCTGGCAACAAATCTGGTATTTAAAGACACGCTACGACACAAAACCATGAAATCATCTGTTGATGTAAAGTTCACAAATAATGAAATGTTTGTGTTGAGCTCTGTTGACAATCTGTGTATACACGTATTTACTCTCTCAGGAGAGAAGTCCCGCTCCTTACTAACCAGTGGAATAGGAAAGCAAGTTAAAGCAGCAAACTTCTTCTGTTTGGACGGATACAATAACATTGTCATTAGTGACTACTATGCTCACAAAATCAAAGTATTTTCACCAGAAGGAGACCTCCTACACACGATAGGACAGTTTGGACATGAAGCTGGAAGGTTATACTCCCCTGCCGGCATTATAATACACAACAACAAACTAATTTGTATTTCTTCTAACAAGAATTTCGGTTTACAAATATTTTCTAAGCGTAATTAATAGCATTTTAGTTATTTGCTTTTCACACCTTTTACATACTCGTGGGAACAACAACAAGAACCCAAAAATGAATAAATATAATTGAAAATAGCTTTAATAGATGCCTATAACCAAACAAACAAAATAACAAACAAACAATAATGAGAATAAATAAAAGAAGGTAATTGAAAGTGCAAATTTAAATATTGTCCGAGAAAGTATAAAACTCAACAAACAACAAACTTTGAATAATATAAACCTTAAATGGCAATGTTTACGCAAATAAAAATAAATAATTGAAAAAATGATCCGTCAACATAGTTGACTAAATCTTCAATCAAAAGTTATAAAGCCACAGAAAGGTGTTAAGTGGATTGAGACCAACGCGCTTTAATACGATCGCCTCCCTCTTTTATCAGCGGTCTATGTGTCTGTTTTGTCGGGTACGCGTGTATCAATGCCCAACAATGTTCACAGAAATATCTAAGACAATTCACGTTGCCACAGAAAAATGGCGCGGCCTTTCCATTAGAATTTAACCCACTACATTCATCACACATCTGGTCATCCATGACGTAAGGCTTAACCTCCACTTTCTTGTCGATTTCTGGGAGTTTTAGCTGCACAAACCTTGCTGTAACTGCGCTAATGTAACTGCGAATCGAGGAGAATGTCACGCGACCAGCTCCTATTAAAATGTACAATCAATTCCGGTTATATCTAAGCTCAAGGGATCGTGATAATTACTGAGATTCACACTTCAATAATCCGTGTTAGATATAACAGGAGTTGACTGTAGAAATCGAAACTATTAGTAGTAACACTTATAATCCCTTGAGGGTGCAAAATACGGTCCCTTGGTATAGGAAATATTGTCCCATTGGGGGTGCAAGTATGGACCCCTTGGGAGGTACACAATATGACCCTTGGGGTGCAAAATACGGTCCCACGAGGTACAAACAATACATACCTTTTGGATATTTGAGATCGGGGTCAACATCAATGCCAGCGTAGCAAACACTCCCAAATTTTTCTTCCATGACCTGAGCCAGTTCTTGTGACCTCAAGGGACGTGGTACACCTCCCACGAATATCGTCTTGCGTGGGTCGATGGGTTGGGCCTTGTCCATAACGTAGTCACTCTCCGAAACGGACCATGGACGGATTTGAACTTGTTTGTTCTTATGAGTAGGAGAGGACACGAAGTAGAAGAGCTTGCCAGCCTCTTGGAGGCAAGCGGCGATCAGAAGGTGGACTGAGAATTCATGTTTGAACAATAGGAATGCATAACCTTTTGGCGGGAAATATGTGCGGGACTGTGCTTTGTGTGGCCAATCAACTGTCAGGTTACCGAACTTACAGAAACTACCACGGATCTCATCTATGAATAGGAGAGAAACATAAGATATAAATTGTTTGTTTGTTTGTTTGTTTGCTAGTGTTGTCTGTTTGTTTGTTTATTTGTTTGTGTGTTTGTGTGTTTGTTTGTTTGTTTGTTTATTTGTTTGTTTGTTTGTTTGTTTGTTTATTTGTTTACACAAAACTAACCTTCATCAATATCAGGAGGAAGACCACCAACAAATACTTTCCTAGAATAAGTCTCAGAGCCAGCAACATATGAAGAAGGTGTGAATGGAATTTTTGAAAATGGATTAACAGATGACAACTTATCTTCTGTCTGGTAGAGCTGTATATTTTGTTGTTGTTGTTGTTGTTGTTGTTGTTGTTGTTGTTGTTGTTGTTGTTGTTGTTGTTGATGATGATGATTTTTTTGTTGTTGTTGCAAGATCTCCTCGCTTGAATGAGATGAGAGACTATCGTCAAAGTCTAAATGATATTATTCTATGAAACGGCAAACAAACAACAAACAAACAAACAAACAAGCAACTCACCAGATGAGTTAGAGCTTGAACTTGTCAACGGCATAGATGAAAAGGAATTCGCCTGACCAAATAGTGAATAAGGTTTATCCTCAGCTGGGATTACCCAATTATTCGATAAAATTGAATTTCTATCCAAGTTCACTTCATCAAATATTTCATCATCATCTGAAGAAGAGATTGAAATGTGTCCGCTGGCTTTTTGCGGGACAATCCAATCATTTTGGGGGTGTGACTGAATGCTTGACCAGTCCAAGAGGGATATATTCGTCGGACTCCATGGGTTAGGATTCAATTTGTTTTTCACACCTGTCTCAGAGAGGACATTTTCTATGTTCCTATTCAGCTGTTCTGCTATGAATTCCTTAGATGGTTCTGGTTGCTATTAAATATTGAAAAACTTATGTTTGTTGTTATTTATGAAGTATACATATCCATTGTGTATAGCGTCAACATAATATGGAACTACCTTATACTATATTAGAACTATAGATTAATAGTTCCAATATACATCTAATATACCATCAGATACTGAAATTTGGTTGGTTCAAAAGGTGTGAAAATATGATTATTCATAAGTGTAATTATCGGACACCTGTACCCATGGGTGCGAGGGAGCATTAGCCCAAGGGACCATTGGACAATTTAGAATATAGTAGACTCTGCTTAATAGGATCAATCGTGACACGCTCTGTACCAATTAACTGGAACTAATTAACATGGTCCATTTCTGAACAAGTGACCCCATAAAGCGGACAGGAGAGGGGTCAATAAAGTAAATATTTAAGTGATAAATATACAAATATTGATAATGTGAACATACCCGGTAGAACATGCAATTAGTGTTCTGACAAAATGTGGGAGTTTGTCTGTCACGATTTAAGAAGCAATGTTTGCATATCATTGCACCATCTTCGTTGCTAGGGTCAGAGTAACAGCTGTTGAGGGCGGTGGATAGTTCCTTAAGATCCATGGGGGGAAAAATAAATTGGAAAACGGAATTCGAAAGCTAAGATTTGAAATTTTGTCTAATATGCAGAGGGAAAATTTGGAATATTTTTATAGTTTTTGAGATTTATAGGCACTCAGAATGTTATTAATACTCACCTCTTTTTGTCCGCCACATTGTCTTCAATCGATTTGTGTCGTCAATAGGGTGTTGGGACAAAATATCCCATTGTTCAGCGACACAATGAGACTAGGTGTCAAGTGATGTAGTATTGAATTACTGGTTTTATTGATATAGTTCCATATTGGAAGGTTTTTGGTGTAAGGCGGGTGTATGAAGTTGACCGCACTTTTTGATTTATTAAGTTGATTATTTCTAATTTTAGTAATAAAAGTCAAATCCAAATTCAGTTATTAAAACTGAAATTCAAGTTTGTAAATACTGTTTATTTTGTTTGTTTGTTTGTTTGTTGTTTATGGCAAAGTTACCAACCTGGCGACTCATGGACCTCTTTGTGTTTCACTGACGACAGCAGGGTTCTACAGGATCTCATATTAGTATCACAGCCTATGGGAGGTGTCTACAGGATGTTAAAATTGGTATAGGGGGGGACAATAGGTGAATAAGGTTGGGAACAGCGCGGGTTTTGGAGTAACAAATAAATCGGAATAAAGTCCCAACCTCGGCGAATTTCGAGGGCAAAATGACCATTTGATTGTGTCACAATGCCACCAAAATTGTGTTGCTTAATATTTCAATTGAAAGTCGATATTGGCAAGAATTGGAAATATGAATTTGACTTTAAAGTCTAAACAAAGGAATAATTCAATCTAAAACATCAAAGTATAGGTTTTCTCTGAAATTGGCGCCTAATCTGTTTACAACAAAAGGAATATTGTTTACAATATGAACATAAAAAGCTGTTGTTGTTTATTGTGAAAGAATCCTATTTAGTAAATTAATATTTTGAAAGTTTTTTAAGTTTTGACATTCGGAATTTTTAAGACCTCTTTTAGAAATTCGAATGTTTTCTTTCTTTGTTTATTATTGTCGTTTGTCTAATTTATAATTCTATATGCTAAATATACAGAATTTCTCTAAATTAGATCATTTATCGGTACCGTTGGAGGGTGCAAATTGTGTCCACAAATCAGACCTCTGCGAAAAACCAACTTTATCTAAGGTGTGTCGATGTTTGTATTAATTATGCAAATTATCTACTCAATATTCTGTAACTCTCACACCTGCGAGCCTGCGTGAAGGAAAACGCGGACATTATAGGGAGCTGAAAATCTTACATACTCTTAACACATGGAAGTATAAGATAGTAATGAGGTGACTATTCTGAGGAAACTCTACAGAAACAGGGAAAGGGAGTAGCGTTTTCGGCGTCACTGGTACACGGTTTATGGAGGTGACATTAAATTTACACATAGCTATTCTCATTACTCGTGACCAATATTTGGATGTATAGATACGAGTTTATGTGGAGTAACTTTAAGGGCGATAAGTTCCCGCATAGCTTGCTCGCTGCGCGGCTTGTGAACATTTTTTGTTCGGATGAGACTCAGCACTTCGTGCCTCGAATCTAGCAAAATAATTAATAGCAAATTTTATGCTAAATTACTTTATCAACTGTTTGTTTACTTATAATCATAAACAACAATAATTTACATATGAGAAACTTGAAAATGCGAAACTTGATTATCCGCTCAACTCAGGGCCTGGGGACGCTGTAAGGCATCGATAGGCGGCAGAAATCGCCCCTTCACATATTAAAGGGTGTCCTGAAGAAGATGGAAAACAACCAAGAAATATTTTGAGTGAATAGTCACACTAAGTGGGAGATTCCCGATGATTGTATCGACCATTTCAAGTGTCTCCTCTCTTAGTTACGATACCATACGGCAAGCATGCAAGGTGTGAAAAATATAATTCACCTTCTAAGAGTTGTAATTAACTTTAAAACAAAGCAATCAACTTTTATGAAGTGAATTAACGAAAAATTCAATTTCCATCGAACTGAAGCCGAAGTGTTAAATAAGTGATTTCACTGCTAATTTACAGGGGTTACAATTTACAATGAATATTAATTAGTTCCATATCTGACTCATACAATATCTTGAATACTGAAACCTGTCTGGTGGCAGAGTTAATCGTGTTAGGAAAATAGTGTCGCATTTTTAAGGTGTTTAATATTCTTAATTGCTTTTTAAGATATATTTCATTCAACGAGAATGTGTTTAAGATATTAATCACCATTGAGTGTCGATTAGGAAAACATCAAAGGTTATAGCTAATTAATTTTCAGAGAAATGGCCATTAAAGTGGCACTGTGCCACTAAAAAGTGGCTGAGATACTAGTACACATATATGTCAGTAGTTCACAGCCTTTTCACCTATACCATTTATAACACATTCTGTGAACCACCTCCGATAGAATGCAATACAAATTTTGAGATCATGTGGACCCCTCTGCTTGTCATCCGTGGACCACAAAGAGGTCCATAGAGCCAGGTTAGGGACTGCTTAGGGTTAGAACTTGTGACTTCCTAGCTCTGTGCTACAATTTTAAAACGACAACATACCAGTAACCAAGAGGTTTTGAATTCGACACTTTCAGTAACCTCACCACTTAGGAGTGTTCACAGATCAAATCCATAAGTATGGTGCATGAATTCCTATCCCTATGCCTGGGGCAAGGACTGAGGGAGGCGAGGACACAATTTTAGTGACAAAATCTGGGTGAAAAATCGGCGGATCAGTTGGCCAGAAACAGAACCAAACAAATAGTGTTACATTACTCTGGTTAACGCTCCAACCTTTATCCCACTTAATCTGGTTACAATAGCCTGGTCCTGATGTGAAGTGGAGTCTATTGTGTCCATGGCACAAATCAGCCCAGAATTGTCCAACATAAGACCACATTTCTACAAGAATCGTCTCTGATCATCTCAAAAATTTCTTTGAAATATTTCCAACTTTAACCTATACACGAATCTGGTCAAATGTTTTCTGTAATGATTCCGTTAAAATGATATAATAGACAAGTTATATTGTATTTAAAGATTGGCTTCATAGCGATAAAGTGTCGCGAAACGATTTCTCATGATGGGAATACTTTTTTAAACTTAGCATGCCACTTTTGTGCCACTTTAAGCAGTTGTTAAACTAATTCAAAGTTTAACAGCCAATCATAACGATTGAAAGTGTCATATTAGTAAAATTTCTAACAAACAATCAAATCAACGAAACTCCTAAACTCTGATTGGTGTTGAATAATAAATTTACATAAAGATTAATCATATGAACAATTAACACCTTAAAAACGAATATTACACTCAAATATTTGTAGTTATATGAATCATCTTTAATGGTTGAAAACATACAATTTGTCTCGAGGCAAATTCACAAGTGGCATTTCCTTGAATTCCTAATAAACTCACCTAATTTAGAAAATTACAAGTATAGACAAAATCCTTTCAATAACTGTAGCTTGGTGGTCCGCGGACGGCAGCAGGGGTCCACAGGGTGCAGTTAATAGGAAGGTCCTGTATAAAAATTGGTATAGGGGGTTTACGTGTGGAACAGGCTAGGAAACGAAGCTTCGGGTTTCGGAGTGAGAAACAAATCAGAAAAGTATTGCTATATCTCGGCAAGTTGCGAATTATTAGCATTTGTTTAATAATATTTGAAAACATATAATATGTCTCGAGGCAAAGTCACAAGTGGAATTTCCTTGAATTCCTAGTAAACTCACCAAATCAAGGTAATTATAACATCCATTCAAAATACTTAAAGGCTCTAAAAGTCTAGACAAAACCCTTTCAAAAGAGTTTAAGTGTCCGTAACTCGACACAAAGATTATCATCGTACATGAACGAAATGTGACCTCCATTGAAGTGGACTTGTCAACACGTCGGGAACAGAATTAAAGTCAATTAGAAAAATGTGATTTCTGTATTTACCTTGAATGTTATACTCTATTGTGTTACACTGTATGTTTTGTCCATAAGAGTTCCATGTAATGACAATACAAGTAGCAAGTTTTGGCGGCACATTACCCTCAACACATGTCAAAAAATGCGGGACGCCGCCAAAAACTGGACAGTTGGAAGGTATGTGCATGCATGCATGACTATAATTATGTACAGTGCAATTTCTATAAGTGGGGTCTCTATAAGTGGGGTCTCTATAAGTGGGGTCTCTATAAGTGGGGTCTCTATAAGTGGAGTCTCTATAAGCGGGGTCTCTATAAGCAGGGAATTCTACAGTCAATAGTTGTGCTAATTTGAAAACAAACACATATTTACCCCTCTAATGATTCAAAATTATTGGGATTCTCATAAGAAGATTTCTCACAAATTTATACATACAACCAACAGCCTTAGAGCACATTATAATAATCTAATAACAGTAGAGGGAGGAAGTGGATATGTTCTATGGTTAAAGGACATTTTACATTTAAAATAGAAATGGGGATAGGGAGTTAGCAGGAGATTCGCCGGCACGACCTCTCCCGCTCATAGAGGTTCTAGCGTATACGCTCGGACCTCCCAGATATGGCGACCCTTCCCAACCGGACACCATTTTCCAAAAGGACTAAAATTTAATCCACCACTTTTGACCACTAAAATGGCATTGAGTTGAAAAGTGGCTCAAGTAAAATGGCTTAGTAAATTATAGCGACACTTTTGACCATAAAATGGGTTTCTTTTCATACAAAATGCGAGTATTTAATGGCGCAAAATAAATTCAATATGTGGCACTCATAATCCAATGTTAAATCATATTTGACACCTCAAACTCCTACGGGTGAATGATCACTCTTAACCAATCAAAATCGGTGCACGAACTCAATTCTAAAGTGTACTGAAAACCTATACTGACCAATCAGATCGCGTGTTTAATGACATTGAAAAGAAGCTGCATTGGAGCGAACTTGCCAAGTTTTGAAAATTCAATTTTTATTGTTCAATCAAAAGCTTTGAAATGGTGTGATTCCAAACTAATTAACAAGTGGTGCAGTCACCTGTGAGAATTGGAATTTCACATCATCTTTTTATTTCTATGCTTTAACTCAGTCACATTATTCGTAAAGTGGGAGGGATTGGAATGTTATAGTGTTAATTGTGTCCTCTACCATGGGACAGTGATCCCTAAGGGGTCTTAAGTGGTCCATAAGTGACCTCTTGAAGGGGTATGTGTCCCCATTACGTAGTGCTATAAGGTTAAAGAGCTTGTTTTTTTCAAATATTTGGATTATCTCAGAATTTTAAGTCTCATTCAGGGGAAATTTTGAAATATTTTCTCAATGGATAAATATTAATAAGGAACACAAATTGACCTAGGGGTCCATTAAAATGGGCCAATATGGCCTCACATCCATTCTTAGAAAGTGGATCAAAAACTGAGTTACAACGAAAAGGTGTGAAAAGAATTTCATATATTAAAATTCGATCTAGAAAGGAATTAGAATTTGAAAATGATGATTCATATTCAGGTCTTTAGGAACACAATTCGTCGCTTTAAAAGCCCAAAAAGGCCGCAAAAAAGACGGAAACAAAACATCAAACAAAACTAAAACAAAGCCCACGAAATAACAAACAAACAAACAAACAGCTAAGTCTTCAAATAAATAAATTAATTAGTAACAAAGAAATTCGGCTAACAATATACTTCATAGATATTCTACGCACAGCATTGTATAGCAGAGATTTCCATATAAATAGCTTCAACTTTAACAACTAATTCAATCTCGACACAAATGTCCTCATTTACAATTGAAAATTTGTTGAATAAAACTGGCGCCGAGCTATCAACACAAAATTACACGATTGTCCGTCTGCCATGTGTGGAAATGGCGGAGAATTTTGAAAGAGATAGTGAGGATTTGGATTTGAATGATGAACGAGAAATGGCACAAAATGGTTTAGAACCACATTCAGGATACAATTGTACTTGTAGAATACACAATACTGATTCTGGATCAGAGACACTTGAAGATAAATTGTCCAAGGGGAAGAAAAGGAAACCACGCGCGCTATTTTCACACTCTCAGGTGTATGAATTGGAAAGAACCTTCAGTCTAAGAAAATATTTAACAGCTCATGAAAGAGAACAACTAGCAGTTGTTTTAAAATTATCCGAAACGCAAGTAAAAATTTGGTTCCAAAACCGGCGTTATAAATGTAAAAGACAGAGGAAGGAGCAGTTTAAACTACGGAGAGAATGCGAACTAAACGATGACGATATCTCAAAGACGATGCCCTTCACCCCTACTTTTCTACTCCCAGCGAACAACCCGGGACTCCCAACCATTCAAGCGATCGGACAACAAACCCAATTAATCCCAAACGGGACCCCACAGGCTATAATACCACCGTATATATCTTTAACACCTTTACAGAACCAAGGAGGGTACACGCTAGCAGCACAGTGCGTGTACAATTCTCCTTTCACAGTTACTGTCCCGAATAGTACCAGCTAATTGGATAATTCGATATGTGCTTTTATAGTAGAAATTATTATTAATATGATTAAGAATTTACTTTTATTTTGTTGCTAAGTGGTTGGGAAAGTGTCTACAATGTGTCACAAAAGTGGCTGATAAAGTGTCTACAATGTGTCACAAAAGTGGCTGATAAAGTGTCTACAATGTGTCACAAAAGTGGCTGATAAAGTGTCTACAATGTGTCACAAAAGTGGCTGATAAAGTGTCTACAATGTGTCACAAAAGTGGCTGATAATTACAAGTGCTAAAAATATGTGACTATATTGAAATTGAGGCAATATTTGTGGATTAAACACATAACTATGATAGTTATCGGTTGCTAGGGACTCCTACCAATTTTATAAAGAAATTTTGCAATTTCTTAAAGGTGTGAAAATATGAACATAAAATTCTGATTAAGATAAGTATTTGTAATTAATATATAACAATTCACTAATATCCTTATATGGCATATATGTTATTGAATTATTTTGTAAGATTAACACCCTGTGTAGCCGTTAGAGCAAGCCTCCACGTAAATTTCGAGATTTGGCTAATTTGTTTACTTTATATTCATAAAAACAACAATAAATTTGCATATGATTAATCCAAAAGTGTTAAAATCAGATTCGGCATGTTCGATATATTCAGTGAAGTTTTATTGAATTCTTTTAATACATAGTTATGCTATAATTCAAAATAGCATACCATGAATCCTTTCCTTGACAACGGACAAACAAACAAACAAACAAACAATTGAGATTTAATAAATAGGCTAATTAAGTAAAGAACAAACAAATGTATACTACAAATAAACAGATTAAGAACTAAATAAGCTCTCCCATTGGGGTTCAAAAATGATCCAATTGATCTCCCATTTTCTCAGTACGATTACAAGTGACCCCCAACCTAGTTCACCTGTGAACGGTGGACCCCTGTGCCAATTTTAACCCATCCTGTGGACTCAATGAGGAATTGGAAACGGGGCCAGACACTCAGACCACTATTTCCTATTTTATAATAATATTTGCCCGGTTAGAACTCTTGGGACCGCCCCTGTGTAGACACCTGCTGTCGTCCGTGGTCCATCGCCCCCTTGGGGTGAACTTTTCCAATTTTATAGTTCAACTTCCAAATGGTTTATAAATTCAACACAAATGCTCAATATATATCAACCAGGTGTTATATGATATACATTCTGACATGCAAGTATTCGCCTACGGGATTCGATATCTAAGATACATACACATGTAAAAATAGCTGAGGTCTTTGATCTGAAAGTTATCAAAGTGGTTGATAGACCACTTTCCTAGTTAATTGCAAATCTTAATGGTTCCTGTATATATGTTTAATCCAGCACTGTTTGGAGATAAAAGTTCAGTTAATTAGCTGAGATATCCTTTGATGTATGCCACATGTGTTGCTAAGATACGAAAAGTGCAATTGCAATTTTCGATCAAAGAATGAGGATGGCAAAACGCATAAATGATAGGAAATCGAATTTGAAGTATTTTGGGAAAAAATGATATATTCAAAGGTGTTTTGTTAAGTTAAGCCAGTTAGTCACATTCTTAGGAACTATTGTCCTTGATTAATGTCAATCCTAGAGGGTACAGGAGGGTAACAATACCTTCAACGGTCCTTATGTCCACTTTCTGGCTATTTTTGCGAATTATGATCAATATTATAATGGAAATGTACTCAACGCGGGATATTTTGGGCGCGGGAAGTTCTATAATTACAGCTTGCTATTATATTAATATAACTGGAAAAGTGTCGCGAATTTCAAACCACCAATTGCCCATTGTCTGACAAAACGTGAGAATGTGCCTAATTACTGACAAAAATAAATATTTACCTAATTACATAATTGGGTAACAAAATATGTAAACAATTACGAGAGAATTATATCAACAAGAATACGTTACTAGAATGCACCTAGCAACCAAGAGTGGTTACAAATATGTCGTAACAGGTAAATATAGTTCTCGCCACCAATATTAGTGGACAAAAAATGTCTTGCTGACTTCCGAAGCGGGTCAACTCGTGGTTCTTGGTGAAAGCCCAATTTTGGAAGTAGGACAAAGCGTTCGGTAATTATCCTTACTCAAGATATAAAGGATCAAATTCAACTTAGCAATTCCTTTTAAGTAAACATAGCATAACTTCAAAGATGTTAACACCAATATGTAAATATTCATACGGCTGTAAAATTCAAATTATCTTACACATGTGCCGTTACCATAGTGATTGTATTTGGTTACAAAAATGCAGATTTTTGGGAAACAAACACATGAAACTAATCCCAAAAACTACAGGTGTAAACAGCCATATAAACATGAAGTGGTTGTTTTCAACTTTGAGATTCAATTACGTCTAGCAAAATTACATTGGAAATATTAGAACATATTATACACGCTCCCCAGTCTAATCAACTCATGCAATCTATAAAGTGATGGAAAGGTGTTAAAATACTAAACTAATTAATTATTACTAATACTTAAAGTGATAGACAATAACCCTAAGTTTCATAAGGAGAATTGGATTAGTAATTGAATAATTACCTTCTTAGCATAAATGTGTAAACAAACAGACAATATTAATAAACTATTAGTAGACAATGGAAAGTAAATTCCATTTTCACATGATGGTTGTCATGCAATTAATGAGGATAATTAATTTCGTATGGAGGCGGTTAACAACAAACAAACAAACAAACAAATAAACAAAATATTCATTTTTGAGTAAAGAAAAGGCGGGAAATTGAGATTGAGGCGGGATAATTCCAAATATTGGCGCGTTTAGGCGGGAAACATTTGGATATTAATCTCGATGAAACAATATTTGCTATAATTGGAGGTGTGGAAATATGATGTGTGTACCAATTTTGCACTGCTAAGCCCAATAGGTTCAGATGTGCTCCCAAATAAACCTCGAACTTCTAGGGCGAAGCCCAGAACGAATCCAAGGAAAAATATGGTATGTGACAAAACCTGGTGTCCCCTGACCAGATTGGTCCAAATGTATCCAGAGGCCACCTTACAAATTGGGTTGTATCGTACCAACCCCCTATTTCTGCTCTGCGGTCGAGAACTGCCCAAAACCCTTTGATATACAACCAAACATCAATCTATTATCCTCATAAAATGAATGCGTAACTCTAATTGTATAGTCACGCTCCAATCTGGCTATAACTTTGCCAGGACAAGTGAAAAAGCATGCAAGAAATATTCAG
Organism: Oopsacas minuta; assembly: GCA_024704765.1. Classification (NCBI taxonomy): domain Eukaryota; kingdom Metazoa; phylum Porifera; class Hexactinellida; order Lyssacinosida; family Leucopsacidae; genus Oopsacas; species Oopsacas minuta. The sequence continues at coordinate 169,443 of JAKMXF010000322.1, read as the reverse complement.
TGCACTCCAATACAGTTTCATTTGCTAGAAATATACAATAATTCACGTGCAGGTTCTTTGGAAAGTTCCAGCGATATTTCCTCGGAGTTTGTGTTAAATATAAATGGAAGAGAATTCAAAAAAAGTTGAGAATACAATCTATCACATCAGCGGCGTTGTTAGCATACGCGCGCGCGAATGCACCCACACATGACATATAATAGTTTACATATTTTCACAGACGATTGTCTTAGATTGGACGATAATCCCGCGTTACTCAACTCACTTAAAACAACTCACAAATTATACACTGTTTTCTATTATGGACATATTTTGAAGATTTCGCCACCGCCAGTGCATCGAATTTTGTTCCTACTGGACAGTCTCAAGGGGCTACATGCACGATTGGACCAATTTGGAGTACCCCTGTATCTAATCGATACCCCAATGTCCGTAAGTTTACGAAATTTGATTGCCAAATGGAAAATAAATCGGGTCACTACCGAAGCGGCGAACTCAATAGTTGGGAGAAAAAATCAAAAATCTTTGGAGTATTTTTTGGCTGGATTCGGCGTAAAATTTGTGACAGAAAATTCCACGACACTTTATGACATCAGAAAACTTCCTGGAAACATAAAAGAAACAGAATTCTTCAAATTAATCTCAAAAATGCAACCGAAAAGTCCAATTCTGGAAGATTTGACGCTAGAACTATCCAAATTCTCCTCATCAGCTGATTTGGAGGTCAACAGAACTGTGCCTGACCCCAAAGATTTCGGGCTAACTGACAAAGTCCTCGAGAAAGTGGATAGAAAATTCTTTGGTGGCGAAGTGGAGGCGATGGCACAGTTAGAAAAATTATTAATGATACGCTGTGACCAAGAGACCCCTCAGAACAAAATGGAATTACTTTGCGACCCAATTGCCTTGAGTCCCGCTATAAAATTCGGTTGTATAAGTGTCCACACAATTTATACTCGTGTGTCGAAAGTGAAAAGTGACCATCCAGAAGTGGTGAATAGGATCTACGACGGATTGAAGCGACGAGACTTTTACATACTCATAGGAGGGCAATGTGCCAATATTGACAACCAAGGTTCCATTTACACATATGTGTTGCCATGGGACGAAAAAGCTGAGCATCAACAAAGGTTCCACTCTGGACAGACCGGGTATCCGATCGTGGACGCGGCGGTTGCTCAATTGAAAGCTGAAGGGTTCGTCCATTCGTCAATTAAAAGTGTCCTAGTCAAGATGGTGACCTGTGATTTGATGTGGCTGGGATGGCAGGAAGGTGTGAAAATGTTCTATCGGTGGAGTATTGATTATAACTCTGCTATCTGTGGTCTCTCTTGGATGTATGGAGCTAAGTCAACCTGGTTATTCGAGACTATGAAAACAAGCGATGCTCCCTCGTTTGATGGACTCAATGAACTGGACCCAGAGGGCGAATATGTGAAGAAATATCTTCCAGAACTGACACGATACCCAAAGGAGTACATTCACACCCCATGGAGGGCTCCTTTGGACCTACAGACTAAAATGAATTGTGTGATCGGTCTTGACTACCCGGTACCCCTTTTCTGTGATCTAGAAGCAAGGTTTAAACTATGCAGAGAGAGACTGGACGTATTCTATAATTTAATTACGAAGGTTAGAAGACATCAAGCTATCAACCAATTAAGCAAGAGATACAGCAACAGCAATAACAGCAATAACAGCAATAACAACAACAACAACAACACACAAGATTTTATAAGTAAAATTAAATGCACAAAATAAGCTATGCAATAAAATACCGGCCAATATTTGAAAACTTAAATAAATTTGGGGAAGTGGTTCTCAACCTTTTCACAACTATTTGTGCCACATTATGGTCTCGTCTGTGGACCACTAAGGGGCCCATGAACCCTAGGTCGCTGATTAGGGGGCAATAAGTTGTCAACAACAACAAGAAACGTCGTGCGTAAACTCGAAACTAAAATAATTTTAATCCGAAAATAAACTACCATTAATAACTCAATGCCGGGGATATAAATACGTAATTATAAGGAATTTGGAGCAAAAATGAGTACACAATTGGTACACAAACTGGTCCTTAAGGAGACACGGGTTACCTAGAGGTCCATTTCGCCGTCATCGCTGCAGTCACTGTCGGGAGTAAGCATCTGCGATTTTAATAATTTCACAATGTTCTCGCGTTGCATTGGATAGGGGGCGGTTGGACGCTTGGCTGGGCTTAGAATGGTGCTTAAATCGTCATTGGGAGTCTCGTCCCGCATGTCAATACGGCGTTTACAGATCCCACGCTCGTTAATTGATTGGTTAAGCGCGCGCATTTCTTTGCCAGGTGTGAAAAGTGGATTAGTAATGACTTTCCTTGGAGTAGTGTGTTTTCTAGCTGGCACAAATTCATGAGTGCGGACATAAATGGGCTGTGAATATGTGTCGATTCGTCGATATTTCGGGAGCGACATTGTCAAGTGAAATGGCAAAGGAGAAAGTGTCGATGCTGTCGATGGGTTGAGTGCGCCAGGTCCAATGCTCTTGGCAAATGATTCCATTTCTAAAAGTGAGTATGTGTAAAGAATACCCCCTTGTCAATGAGAAACTTGTTTCAGTGACACATGGTGCCTATCTAAGCACGCGGGCAGGCGACACTTCATATCTCATTATTTATGGCGTTATCATATTACAAAGTAGCCAATTCATGGAAAATTACAATAATTCTAATTAGAAATAGAATAGACTCAGATTAATAGATCCACCTGTCACTCGGGTCAGTTGGCCAGAAACAGAACCTTACAAATAGTGTTAAATCACTCCAGTTAATCGGGTCAAATGGTCTCTGGTACCGGTACCGACCGAGCAGAGTCTATTGTATGTAAATTAAGCGTGTTAAAGGAGGATCCGTTAAGTAGTAAATATATTGTGTAGTTGAATTTCCAATAATGACAATATTCATGTGACAGGTAAACTTGATGCGGGCGGGTAGCAGCTGAAACAAGTTTACAACTAACACTGGCACAAACCACAACTCACCTTTAAGAAACACTTTATTATAGAATTGCACAATATCACCTCGCATAGCATATGGTATATTAGTGTCGCTGTTATCTTGATCATTGTTGAGCAGAACAGACCTGAAAATTATGGCGTATGCTTGTGGTTGTGTTTTGTATTTGCTTGTCAGATCTTCGAATTTAAGTGGTAGACATAAGACACGCGACACAATGTATATACTGCTTAAGAGGATTTGATCGAGGTGTCGCTCCTTGAAGAGTGAGGATTTTTCTTTGATGCAGTTCTCAAAAATTGTCCAAATCACCTAGGAGCAAAAATAATATACAAAAATATGATTAATCATATGATAAATTATTATATCTTAAAAAACAATAGAATTAGTGCTTTTCATTGTAAAAGCTTCAAATCTGATTTGTGTAACGTTAATCAATGAAAAGGTGTGAAAATAGTCACTTTACAAATATTTCAACCCATAGGTACATATCTACACTCCAAAATGTTCCATGTGCCAATTTTCATGTCAATTCGTCTAGCACAGATTTCTCAGGACACGACGTAAACAAACAAACAAACAAACAAACAAACAAACAAACAAACAAACAAACAACAACACACCTGCACTATTTTAAGCTCATAGTTCAGTTTACTACAGAGGTCCCGAAGCCTTGTGTGAGCCAAAAAGTATATTTTCTTGAAGAACACTGCAATAGAGCCTTTTCTAGGTGGCTTTAATGTGCCAGAAGTGGAGTACACATTGTTTTCTGTCGGGTTTAAAGTTGAAAATGTTTGAATTCCAAATGTCCGTCTCACAGACGGTGGCATTGGCTCCACATCTCTCATGGGTGATTTAGGTATTAAACTGGACATAGCCGACATCCTAACGAATAAAAAGTATCTAAAAAGTGGCAGAAGTATCACAAAAATGGCAGGAAGAGTTAGTTACCTTAGAGACACATCTGATATTTCAGAAGGTTCTGGTGTTGGTTCCCGTTTGACAGGATGGGTCTGAATCATCTTAAAAACTGAATCTTTTTTAGGTGTGAAAATAGTGGCAGAAGATTGTGGCGTCGAGGAGGAGCATTCTATTTGGGATTTCTCTAATCTGATTGGTTTAGGTTTTAGCGGGGAATGGTAGTGTAAGGGCCTTGGGGACTGGAAGCAATTACGGAGAGGGTGTGGCGAGAGTCCAGAAGCACCTGTTTATCATATTGAAATAAGTAAATAACAACAAATGGTAGAATTCCAGCCCCGCTAAAGGTGTGAAAATACTATAACCTTTGTCATATACTGCTTGGTCAAAAAGTATTGGCATACCAAGCCACTTATGGCACACGGTGAGAATATGTTGACTATTGTGTGGATATAGCAGAAAATAGAAAATGGTATTTGACGGTTTTTCAAAATCTTTGAAATATGTTATGCAATGACAATGGGACATGTACACTAGGTGGTTTATTTATTTGCTTTCAGCAGCCATGAAGGACACAAAGTGAGACTCAACTGAGTACAAGAACAATTATAATATGTTACTACCCAAAAAGTGCTGGATAAGCCTCTGTGCATATTGGTGCTATGTCCAAATGCTTTTTGACAAATAGTTTACACAAACACCAAACAAACAAACAAACCAGGAGTAGAATTAAGTCTGGGCATACTAACAATACCCTTTTCAATCAACATCCTCTGCTCTTTAGGCATAACCTCCTCCCAACTTGGTATAGACATATCATTCATCTTCAAAACTTCCCAGAGGGGAGAGGAATTCTTCCAAATGAGTTCCTCAAGGATCCTCTCTTCTATCCTACTCAAATGCTTGACAGTAGCACGACTTAGGAATTTGGTGTATTCAAGTATTGGTTGGATTAGTTGACAGAAGTCAAATTCTGTGAGGTCTAACACCTATCAAAGAGGACATAAAGAAACATTCAATAATTTCTGAGAATTAGGTGACGAAATGTTCTATACCCATCATATAATATCGGTTCTAGATTGAGCAACTGGTATTAGCTACGAATTTGAAATTTGCTATGTGTGTAGAATGTGAAATATCAACGAACACCCTTAAATATCAAAGAGAAATTTGACATAGCACTGGGAAAAGGCGCCAAACACCATGTCCTATCAGATTTGAGGGTTCACCATTTTGAAATGCCCCAGTTTCCATAGTTACCCCATTGGTATTTGTCTAGACCCCTCAGCGAGGGAGATGATTATAGAAGAGGTAAAGATCGAGCCGTCCTATAACCAATAAAACTAACGTCAGTAATCCAAGGGAACGTCTTCTGTGAATTATGAACCGCTAGGACAATCTCTACGCACATAGCAACCAGTGTCTTAAGAAATATTTCCTTTGAAACTATGGATATAATATGTAAATCACATTCTGTAGATCCACCTTTCTTCTCTGTTTTAACCATAAATTCAAGAAATACATAGCAGAGAGTTTTAGATAAAGTAACGAAGGTGTTGATGACTCGATCAATTGGGATAGTACCTAAAGTTGGTATATAATATCGTGTTTGTTGTTTGTTTACTTGTTTATTGATTGTTAGTGTATTTAAGTATTTGTGTATTTATTCGCTTGTATACAGTAGACTCCTCTTAATAGGGTCACATCGAGACCAGAGGCCAATTTGACCCGATTAAGCAGAGTATACTGTATTTGTTTGTGTCCTTGTTTATCACCAAATTTGTTTACATAATTATTTACAATTATCATCTTGATAAAAGTGTTTAGAAAATATCTCCAAGAATCTATCGATAGCGCAATCAATCCGAGAGACAATTGTAGGATCAAGAATATTGAGCTCTGTAGATAGAGATGCAGTTGGATACGGGCCATTTGATTTCCCAAGTTCTATTAACCATTTGGATTCTCCGATTGAAGCGGTGAATGGTGTCGATTCTGTTGGTTTGGCCATAAATATCGATTTACCTGTGAACAAACAAACAAATAAACAAACAGACAAACAAGCGGATGTATTGAAGACAGATAAACAAGCAGATGTATTGAAAGATAGACAGACAGACAGACAGACAGACAGACAGACAGACAGACAGACAGACAGACAGACAGGCAAGCAGGCAGGCAGGCAGGCAGGCAAACAAACAAACAAACTTGTAAGTGGGGTGGCAGGAGGTTTAAGTTTGGACAGGGGTACACCATTGAGTGGCTCTGGGGAGTTCTCCTGAAGTGATAAATCTTCCATTTTCTGTTTGAAAGACCCGATTTCGCTGGAACTATTATCTCTCAAAAATATTCTTTCGTCCAATTCATTCTCTCGCAACACATATGTCTCATAGGAATTCACAATAGATTGCAGATTTTGATTGAAAACACAAACATCAAATAGTCCAGTTGTTGTTATTGATATTTGCACATTTTCTCTATTGTTGAATGATTTGTTATCCTGGAGAATTCCAAATTCTGTCAGTCGTGAGATGAAGGGTATCCAATAATGTGTCGAGATATTTTCACATCCTCTTAAAATATCACCGTCGTTGTTTACAAGATATGGTATTATCATATTTTGTTTGTCGTCCGCCAATAGTCCTTCATTTTGGGTCAATGGGAAACCGGGGAACGTTTCATTCAGGAGTTCAGCCCGGTTGCAAGCGGTCACGTTAGAGTACAAGAAGTCCAGTGACGTCAGCAGAAGGTAGTGGGAGAATACGAGATTGTCTGCGATGGAAGGGTAATGAGCCTTTGCGAGGAGAAGTAGTGACCATCCGAAATTAAAGATTTCGCTTGGGGAGCAAGGTGATTTGGAGCGTGCCCTCTTCCCTTTAATACTCATAGGGGCAAGTCTAACTGGATTATCCGATGATTTGAAAAGCTTGAAAAACAAAAAAATCAAAATGAGCCTTAGCCAAGAAATTTGTTGTAAATAATCGTGTTAGACATTTGAAAGGGTCAAAATCAAATTCTGCGTGTTTGTTTCCCACTCACTACGAGTACACATGCCAAATTTGGTGTCTTAATCACTAAAGGTGTGAACAGGAGCGTGAACATTATATTGTGTACCCATATGAGCCAATTTAGCCCGCAGAAGTACAAAACAGACCCTCATAACTTACTTGTAAGAAATACTGTTTATATTTCCTGAAAGATTCCTGTACAACTAAGAATTTTAGCTCTAAAGATTTCAATTTTTCGGATTCTTTCGGAGACGCGTGAACCCTCTCAATCCATACTTTTATAAGATTGAAGAATTTAGTTAAGCTAAGTTGACTCTGTCGTAGCATCTAAAGGTGTGAAAATATAGATAAATAACAACACCGAGATACTTCCACCAATCACTTTACATGTTTATCGGGATTTTCAATGCCAAATCATTTGATTCGGAATGTTACGCAAAAATATTAGAAATATAGCTAAAATAGGAAAATTCCTGGGATTTCCAATTTCTCATGGATACCATAGCTCTTTGGAGAGGAACATATAGTTGTATGTACCTACTGTAATCAACAATAAATACCTGCACAAGTGAGACACCAGATCCTTTCATCACCTCTCCATTAACAGACTCGACAGTAGTCTGTGAACAAACCAGATAAAGTGAACAAACCAGCCAGTGAAGTGGTTCAGCCATAGCAGGCAATCTCTCCTGCTTCTGTACTTCATTGTAGAGTGACCAGGCTTTCTCACGTCCTGATTGGTCTAAATTTAACTGTAGGCATAATTGTGTGTAGCTGTTTTGAAGATTATTAGGCTCCAGCAATAATGACATAAAATAGCTAGGTGTCAAATGATGTAAATAACAACAAGAGAAGCGGCTTATAGCGCTGCCTCTGTATGTAAATAACAACAACAATCTCCTTAAGAAAGTAAACATATTTACAGATAAAATAAACAATCTCTCGAACAAATAAATCACATGATATATACACACCCTGTTTTGATACTAAGAATAGAACGTAATTACATCCTGTTGATTACCACGCATTAGAAGTGTTGGTGGCAGATCTCGTGACACAATTTCCAGCCAGGACAGATATTTACGCGGGGAAATACTTATCCTACGGGGGATAGGAATTGTAAGGATGATCAAGCGAGCTGAATTTGAATAAAATCTCAGAAGTTCACCGAGACGGATCATTCTTGTGGTTTTCTGGTCGAGAAAAGTGGCCTAAAAGGTGTGAAAATATTAATATGATAAGTTCAAAATTGTAGCCTGTTTTAGATTGGGATATAATCGAATTAAAAAGGTGTGAAATATGAGTAATCAACGAATTATTAAATTAATACTCGCATATATCTATCAGGAAAATGAAAATATTGCCTACAGCCTGTGCCGACGTTTTTCACAATGTTACATTTGAAAGGTGTCATATCGAATTCCATAGCCTTGTTTACCCCTGTTTACCACTAACAAACAAACAAACAAACAAACAAACAAACCCTTTCATTATCATCCAGCTCTGCAAATGAGTTATACAAAGTAACACTTTCATTGCTAGGTGGTTCATTTAAAGTGGACACTTCTTCAACGCTTGAAAATGGAATTCTAAATCTTTTCAACATTTGTATATGTTTGTGTTTCTGAGCTGTGTTAGAGATGGAGGAAGCTAAAAATATTCTAAGTGACACTCCGCTCCACTTTTTGTGTCGCGTCAATAAATGTGGCAGGAGTAGGGCTAGTCCGCCATCGTCATAGAGCCACCAAACGTCAATGGTCCCCTTGTCTTGAGGGAGAAAGAATATACTCACTGGATTGGAACTATCTATAGTTTCAGTGTCAGTTTCAGATTCAGTATCGTTGTCAGAACTGGAATTTGTGTGTGGTTCATTTGGAGGTGTTTGGGTGGCAGAATGTGGCTCTGGTGACGCTTCGGAAGTGACAGCTTTGGGGTCAAAATGTTCATCTTTCTAAAATGTTTACATATAAACTAGAAAACAACAAAACAACAACAAAAATTACCTCGGAATTAAGTTCCACATCAGGAGGAAATAGATTTGGATCAACTGATAACATGGTCTCAAGAGGCGCCAGTTTAACACGAACAGCTGATCCATCTTGATTTGTTGGTTGGCTCAATTTGTAATTTTGTTTTTTCTTTCCAATATTTGGGAGATTTGGTCTTTGATAAGCGATCCTCTTAACACTTCTATTATAAACAAAACACTAAATAAACAACTGATATGTTCGTGTAAATAGTTGTTTGTTTGTTTGTTTGTTTACAAAACAACAACATACCTCATGAAGTTGTACCTGTACATCTTATCTTTCCTCACAAAATATTTCTCCCTGTTCTGTACCCGAAACAAACAGACACCAAAATTCAAATCAAACGCCCAATGAATTGTATTCAAATAATCTTCCAACACCTCGTCCGAATTTTCCCGCCATTTTTCTGGGTACCCCATGTATAAAATATTTGGTTTCAGTTTACCAACACCTGCTAGTTGCAATAAGGATTGTACCCCTTGGTTATAGTCTTTAGCTATGACACAATTATAGAATCCTCGCAGTTTATTCTTAGCTAACCATTCCCGCTGGTTACGTTCGATCTCGTCTGCGTTTCGGACGTTGGAGTCAAAGTCCCCAGTTAAGACTTGTCCGTATACGTTGATACCGATGCTCCGGATAATATGGGCCGCTAGGTACACCAGGTCAGGTGTTTGGGAGAGATTGGTCCTATCTGGGTCCCCTGTGAGGACAAGCATTTGAGGACGAAAGTTCTTAACATGTTCAGGGAGTTTCTCAAGTTTGTAGAGATTTACCTAAAATAGATTTTGGAGTCCATAACAGAGATGCAAGGCTGACCCAAAGGTGTCAAAATATGATACCAAATATTGTCGCCATATCCTATAATTAAAATATAATTTTTGATACTTTTGATAGACCAAATATGGAAATGGTCCCTAATTTGTCAACACCCCAGACCCTCAATCACCATCTGACCGGTCCTCTCTTGGTCCACCCCCTAGCCCCCTATGAGTCAACTTACAATAGCCGTCCTGTGTCTGTAAGCCTGGGTGCTTGACCCCCAATTAACGTTGGGTTTCCTGAAATCAACGTATTTATACAAAAGCAGTATAAGAATAACAGTCACGAGCGCAGTCTCCCATTGGATAAAAAACATAATTAATAGGCACAATAAAGCCGCCAAAAGTGACACCCATTTATTATAGAATTTGAAACTTGGGCGCCATCCTGGAGAATTCCCGAGATCCGCGGTAAATGTTGCATAGTTTATCAACAGATATGATGCTAGGAAGAAATTAGAAATTATAGGCGCTATTTCGTTCAGGGAACCAATCAGAATGAAGGCTACTGCTATTATGTATGTTAAGAAATACCCACGAATAGGTTCTGATCCTTTCCCTGTCCAACCTCCTACTCCGAATATGTGGATAAATGGGAAGATCCTGTCGCGACAGACTCTCTGGAATATCTAGAATGGTCAACAAACAAATAAACAAGCAAGTAAACAGAGAAATAAGTAAACAAACAAGTAAATAAACCTTTGGCGCGCTAATAAGAGAGGTGAGGGCACTAGACAAAGTGGCAGAGAATATACCAGCTGTAACAAGAAATCCAGTAGCTGAACTAAGACGAATCATTTGTGTATTTTCTAACAAACCAAACAAACATTCATCCATGACACATGGAGCACTAATCTTGCGCCATAATGCCACATTCTCACCCGTAGGACATGTGATGTTAGGTGGCAGAAAAGTGGTACAAGTGGTGTTTTGTGTCAGAGAACTGTTGAAGTAGAATTCATTGAATAGACAGATACCTGGAGCTTCTCTGGCGATTACAAAACTGACAATCCATGCCATTATTAAGTATACGATAGATGATAGAATTATAGCGATGAAAGTGCCACGGGGAATTGCAACTTGTGGATTCTGTAAACAAATAACAATAATAATAAACAATAGGAATACTGTTAACAACCTTTTTCCACTCCATGGAGATCACCCATAGACTGCAATACACATTTGAGATTGTGATGATCGCCTGCAGTCGTTTATTGCTCCCAGATCGCGTTATTACAAACTCAGAAAGGTTGTGAACAGATAGAATAAACAAACAAACAAACAAACAAACAAATAGTTCTCACCTTCAAATCGCCAGAAATATTCGCCCCAGCCAATATTCCAGTTGCAGCTGGGAAGAAAATAGCAAAAACAGATATGAAAGTATTCCCCTTCGTATAAGAATCTGCCCAATTTCCTCTAAAAGTATCCAAACTGTATCCACTGAATCCTTGGATACAGGATAGGCCGAATGGAATTTCAGGTCGCCAAGTTCCCCGGTTAGGTGGGAAGAATGTACCAATTACAAAATCAAACATTGCAACTATCAGGATAGCTAGTAGAACCAATTGAACCTTTGCTTCCCATTCCAATCCCACTAATGTGACACCAAGCAAGATAGTTACGGTTATGACACCTATTAGTCTAATTATGTTTATTTCGTGTTCAGGTGGGAGATATGTGTAATCCTTGATTAGATCTTTCAATGTCTCTGAGAATCCAATTACATAGAGAGCAACTGCTACCACGTTAGCAATACTAGAGGAATAGATTGTTGATTGTTTGTTTGTTAGTTAGTTTGGTTGTTTGTTTGTTTGTTTGTCTGGTTTGTTTGTCTGTTCGTTTTGTATACTTGCTTGTTTACTCGTAAGTTTGTTTGTTTATTTGTTTGTCTGTTCTTGTGTCTACTTGTTTACTTGTTAGTTAGTTAGTTTGTTTGTTTACAATGCTTAACAGCTGGTAAACTTATTATTATTTACAAACAGAACTCACCTAAATACAATCCCAATAGCTCCTCCCAAATTTGGACCCAAACTCCTGCTAATTAAATAATAAGCTCCTCCTCCCTTAATCTCGCCATTAGTAGCAATAGCAGACATAGACATAGTAGTCAGAAGTGTCACAAGAGTGCTTAATAATATGATTAAACTCGCGTACCCAATCCCCGCTTGTCCAACGACCCATGAGAGCCGTATGAATAACATAACACCCCATATATTGAGGAGACATCGGATCAATACACCCCTGATCCAACCGAATTTCACGCGGTCCTTCGTGTTACTTTTTGGACAACATTTGCGCTTTTTCTTCTCAAGGGAGATCTCAGGATCTGGAGGCTTTGATCTACAATGAAAAGGTGTGAAAATAATCATATACAGGTATAATTCGACCTCCAATTACATAAAAGGAAGTGGTTACCGACCTGGAGTCAATTGACCCCTTGGTTGCCCACAGACGACAGCAGGGGGTCCAATAAATGTGTTAAAATCGGTACAAGGGTCCATTGGAACCACTGAAGGGTGATTTCTCATACAAGTGATACAACATATGTATAATTCACACCTATTTACATACTTATTCCTGCCGCTAAATATTCTTGATATAAACCCGGTCTTAGTCTGTGTACCCTCCTCAGAGGATTGGGATTGTAGTTTGGTATGTGGGATACGTGCTGGAGACTTCTTTTGTGTAAAATGTGTCGTAATCGGCGCCTCGTGTAGTTCCCTTAGAGTTGGTCTTTGTTTGATTTCTATAGCCTAAGTTTAGAAATATTTGTTTATTTATATGTTTATAGTGAACTTTGATAAACAGGGTATGAGGGAGGCCGGAAATTGTTACCCTGTTTGTGGAGGTTACACTGTATTATATAAAGTGGACACTGCGATATTGTGTCGCTTGGCACAATTAAGAATGGCAGAATGGAGAAGTGAGAATTCCATAATCTCAAATCTGTTTTACGGAAATACTTCAATGAATTCTGAAGAAATGGTAAGAGCTACAGGCGTGAAATTTGGTATATATGTGAACTAACATATGCTCTCCAAGGTGTTCAAATATCTAAGCGAAATATTCACATCTTCCAGAGAACAGGTGATAAATATGTCATACAGGTTATCTGCCACAATTCACAGTTTGGATCAAAACACATTGGTCAATAATCACCTGACTAGAATCCTGATCTCTATAATACAAGGTGTTTGGGTAAGCCTCCTGAGTGTTTAGTGTCGTGTACCCTATCGACCCACGAGCGATTGTCCCCTCTTGTGTGTCATAGAGACCAGAGGGACGCCGGCCAGGTTTATGTTCATGATCCTCTGCGTCTACATGTGATACCGTGAATCTTATAGATTTTGACTGTGGTGAGATATCTTTTGATTTTGATATCTCATCATTTGATGCCATTTTGTTTACACCTATTTAGTAGGTAAATAACAACACAAACAAGTAAATAAAATTATGATTGGATTCTTAGATTTACAAATTACCCAATGAGTTACCAAATTGATCCCCTAGGGGCCCAGAAGTGATCCCCTATCCTAAATATGTTAATCACACTCTATCAAGATATCTTAACAAACAAACAAACATTTTCCTAAACTAACATCAACATATTGTTGTTGACATAATACCTAACATATCACTCTAGCTAGTTTAACAATTGTTACTAAATTTAGAATATAAGATAGTTTGAAAGAGATTCTTGTTCTTTGGCAAATATCTCAAAATATTGATATATCATAGTGACAGCAAGAAGTATGCCAGTTCCAGAACCAATCGCGCCCATAAAATCAGCGATCACTGAAAGGGCGCCAATACAAAGCCCGCCAAAAGCTGCTGCGGTTGGAATATATTGGTTGAGGTGTTGGACCATTGTTGTCTCTCTGTACCCAACTATGACCATGTTTTGTTCACGCAATTGTCTTGCCACGTCTTTTGCTGACGAGCCAGACACCTAAAAATGAAAATAAAAGTGCTATAATATGACTAATCAAAGGTGTTATAATATGAATCATCAAAGGTGTTATACATTGGACCACTTAATGCCAATCCTTTCGTGGCAATTATAGAGGTGTGAAACGGCATATGCCAGTTTAAACTCACATCAATCCACTTGACAGAGAGGAACGCGCATGACCCTAGCATGAATAGTATATACAGCAAGCTATGTAAGGGTTCTGTCACTACTTTAGCTAACGTCTCAGGAGCTGTCATATAATAACAGAGTCCTCCTACTGGCATAGCTCTGTAGCTAGTCTGTTGCCATACACCGATTAGGTCTACTAAGAAATTACCGGCGAAACGACTGGAGATCATCTAAATGGGGAGATGGGAGTAAGTGTTTGTTTGTTTATTTCGTTGTTTAGATTGCCAACAGACAAACAAACAAACCTGTGAAATAATAAACAAATTTGACACTAAAGCTCCTTGCAGGATAATTGGGATATTAGAAGTATAGAACAATTTGATTGGGTAAGAAGTGTTCTGTCCCCGGTAACGAGTTGACTTGATTGGAATTTCGACTTTAAATCCTTGGAAATATATGACAACCAAAAATATGATAACTGTAGCCATTAGATTGGTCAAATTGGGCAGGTTTGTCCTGTAAAATGCCTCCTTCAACCCGCGGATTTTGTCGACACGTGTCGCTAAAAGGTGGAACAGTGCGATCACCGCTCCCTCGAACTCCGTCCCTTTCCCCTGACTGATTGTCATAGGGCTAAAAGCTTTCCAGACGATTGTCTCACAAACATTTGTTGTGATAAACAAAGAAATTCCAGAACCCAATCCATATCCCTTTTGTAACAGCTCATCCAATAGCAGGACAACTATTCCAGCCACTAATAATTGGAGAATTATTAGCATACACACCACGACACCTAGTGAAGCTGGTTCCCCATACATACCTGAAAATACACAACAATATAAACAACACAAGAGGTGTTAAATATTCTTATACAATATATCCATGGATACAAACGGAAAATGTGAAATAGCGATTGAATTATTAGGCAAAAGGTGTTAAAATATGATTAATCAAACTCACCAGTCATCACATAGGCAGTCGCCTGTCCAAATGTCATAATGACACCAAATAATTTCTGCGCACCCTCGAAGAGCGCGCGGTCCTTCGGCGTAGACCCTACGTCAATGATCTTCGCTCCTGCTAAGAATTGCATTATGAGGGAACTTGTGACGATAGGAGAGATCCCTAGTTCCATTAATGTTCCTCTGTTAGAGGCCATCATGACTCGCATCCAGTACAGGGGGTCTGCTGAATCCCCTGTGACGATACCATAAAGAGGTATCTGACAACAAACAAGGAAGATTAGAAGTGTTATCACGGTCCACATGACTTTCTCCTTGAAGTTGACTTTTCTTTGCGGTTTCTCAACCTCTGGGGTGATTGATATGAAAGGGTAGAGAGCTTCTAGCAACGGATTACCCATTCTACTGACTAGATGGAATGTTTGGACAATTAGAACCACCGCTTAACTGGGCCGATACAGTCGTAGTTGGCACAATTAAGCAGAGGTCAAAAGATAATATTATACTTTAAACAATCCTCCTGTTATATCTAACACGGACATATCGAGATACCCGCTTAAGTGTGAAATTGTACAAATATGGTCCCAAACCGTCAAAGTAACATATATTCCTTCGGTCATATCGAAGTAATTATCGCGGTCCCTTGAGCGTAGATATAATGGGAATTGACTGTATTTACTTTTTGAGAACTTCAATCATACCTCTAGAACAACAATCAAAGACAGAGGGTGTCTGACACAATAGGCGCGAACTATCTATAGAGATGACACTATTTTACTGATGAAAATTCACAAAAATATCACTAAAAGTGAATATATAATAGGAAACTAGTTCAATGAAAATTGTGCGTGAAAATCGAAACGAAAGCCTACAATACACTCAACCATAAAACCATAAACCAAATCATTAACCGCTACTTAACAACCGATATGGTGGCTAGGAATGCTAACCGATAACAATAGTATTTCCATATTTAAACCATTTGAAAATTATCAGAAAGCCCGCTCAAATACTAGATTGCGCGCCTAAATACACAACAGCAGAATATTTACGCGCCTAAACCTAATAAGTATTTTCACACTTAAAATATGGAATTTTCCATATTTAACAAATTTGTAAAATTATCAGATTGCGCGCCTAAATACACCAGCAGAATATTTACGCGCCAAAACCAAAAATAGTCCAACTCGATACCATCAATTATGGCACACAAATAGAAAATACTCAAATTAGTTACGAAGCTTTAATATGTCAACAACAACAAACTCACCAACAAAGTTGCGTAAATACCAACTTGACAAACAACCTATACGTCACAACAACAAACATATAACTAATGAGCTAATTACTAGGAAAGGTGTGGAGGGTGTCACTAAAACTTGTCCATACGAACTTCAAGTTTCCGCCCCTTCATCTCGAATCCATCAAATTTCTCAATCGACAGTTTGGCGTCTTCTACACTTTCAAGTGTCACAAGACCGAAACCACGAGATTTCCCAAAATCGTCTTTCGCCACGTCGGCATTAGCGACGAACAGGCCTGACTCTCGGAACAAATCCTTCAACTCTTGCCATCCTACAGCATACGGAAGGTTACGGACAAAAACGGTTCGATTTGGACCTGTTGCATCACTCTTTCGCACCCGAAAAGGCTCCCCTCCAGGTCGCCTAGGAGGCGGTGGGGAAAATGTCCGGTTCATAAGGGACATCCGTGACCGCTTAGCCGAAGGGATGGGGTAATCTAGAAGGTCCCTGTGATACAAAGGATCATGATCCCTATAACGGTCCGCAATCGAATCGCGTCGGAATTCTCTGGACAGAAGAATGTCATCATAAGGATCTCGGATTCGACGGATCGGATCGATTGAGTCGCGGCCTAATGCGAAATTATCCAGATACCTCCGTGAGACAATTCGATCCTCATGCATCCGCTCTGCTTCCAACTCGCGTAACGCAATTTCCCGCCTTTTCCTCTCCAAACTAGAAAGAGGCATACGTGAACTGTCCGAGGATCTTGACATACGCATGCTGGAAGAATCAGGACTCGAATGCAAATTGGCCTTATCCATCCGTACAACCATTGGTCGATTATTCAACATCTGTCCGTGAAAGAGCATAATTGCATTTAGCGCCTCTTTTGGAATGCTAAATTCGACAGTTCCGTAACCCCGGGATCGACTGTCCCGATCTACAAATATGTCAGAACGAATCACAAGCCCAGCCACCCGAAAAACATCTTTCAATTTCTGCCACGACACTTCATAATCAAGGTTTCCGACAAAGACGGTGCAAGCAGGATCGCCAGAAGCCCCCGAGGACGAAAGCCCGGATGGAACTGGAGCGCCACGTGAAAAACCCATAGCATTCCTCTTCAGCTGTTCACTAACCTCAGGGTATCTGTCCTCACGAACGGATATACGGCGACCAACGAAATCCTGTCCATCCAACTCACTCATAGCTCGATCTGCACTTTCGATATTCGCGTACTCGACAATGCCACATCCTTTCGATTTACCACTGTTATCCATAAAAACATCCGCAAAAATCACCTCGCCAGCTTTCTTCATGAATTCTTTGAATTCGGGCCATTTCACCGAATATGGCAGATTGTCTACGACAACTTTCGTGTTACGTGCTCGGACCGAAGGACGTTCGAACCTATCACGTATGTCAATCCGCCGATCGCGGTCTCTGTCCAACTCAGCTCTTCTCTCCCTCTCCAACTCCTCACGTTCATGGAGGTATCCCCTTCCTACGACTTCCCTCTCATCTTCCAACTCGCGTTCGCGTTCATAATTTCTCCGGGCCTCCAATTCGTACTCGCGTTTCAAGTCGTGCTCAATCGAATCGACAACTTTCAAATCGGGATGATGCAAACTAGACGGCGCATCGAAATAGGACGGTGAATGATGACCAAGTTTGCTAGAGAGCGAAATCTCCCCTCTGCCACCAGCAAGAACATCTGAATAAGGATCAGACCTTGTTTGTGAATATATAAACGACATCTTTATCAAAAAGAACTAAACAACAAAACACCTAAATACACTATTTAATATCAACAAAATTCAAATAGTGATTATATGGGTGTATTATAAGTGAGTATTAGTTAATGTTTGTAGTCAAAGCAAATATTTGGGCACTAACACGCGGGAATTTTGTTTGTCTGTTTACTTGTTTGTGTATTTGTCTGTTTATTTGTCTGTTTACTTGTTTGTGTATTTGTCCGTCTATTTTCTGTTTGTTTGTTTGTGTTACTCTTTTGTTAGTTTAAGCGTGTTCGTGTAAGTATCCATAAGAGACATATTTGCATTCACAATACTATCATTCAAACAAAACCTAACATGAATATAAACAATAAAACCATAAATTCAATAAATAAAGTGTTCACAAGGTGTGAAAAGCGCCACAATTGTGACACAATTTCAAATAATTTACTGAGAGTCTCTAAAATAAAATAAATAACAAACTAATTAGTAGCGGCATCTTTGGCGCGTTGAATTGGGCGGGTATAACTCTTACCGCCATATTTCATCCAAACAGTCTCAAAATCTTTTTCCAAAACTTCCGCGCCCGGTTTTTGCGCCAAACGAGTCTCATCTAAACTTAATTCACACATTTCTAAGTCGTCTACCCCAGCAACCAATAGAATTGCTTGCTTATCAGGGTGTAGTTCCATTTGGCGCGCGATCCATTGTCCATCGAAATGTGCCAACCACCAACCCTTTTTCCGATACCCTTTCTTGCCTAGAGAACAAGAATAGTGTCAGGAAAAGTGTCATTACCATTCAAATAACTTACTTTGATCAGAAGGTCTTATGAAGGGTATCTTAAAATATCTCTGCTTTTGGTCCTCAATGATAGAAACTGTCCTCTGGGGGAGCGGGGGTGGTCCCCCTGCTTTCCCGGATTGTTCCGCTATCTGCATGATGTCCTGGGGGACACGTTGTGTCTCATTAGCGTCCCTACCCCCTGCATCGTCACGTCTTTTGTTCTTCATTTTCCAGGCGTTATACACACGCAAACGCCTGTATATTTAAACAACACCATAAATAACATATCTTCACACCTTCATTCCAGGAGTCCCACAGGAAAAAGTACCGCCCAGGAATTCCTGAATAAATATGCATAGAAACTGACCTATGAAATTCTTCTCTGCAGGCATTGAGTAGCTCTATTTCACAGCTGGTATTGATTGTGTCTCTCAGTTCTGCATACTTCCATTTCCGTAAATCGATTTTTTTAGCGGAAGATGCTTGCTGTTTAGCTTTCATATTGGCGCCTCTTTTGAGTGTTTTACGCGCCAATCTGGACTCCATAGCGATGTTCTGTGTCTCAATGACATCACCCCCAGAGGTTGTGGTTGCCTCGACCTCTGCGATCCTACAGGCGAGCTCATAATCCATCCTCTCCTGCTCTTCCTGTTGCCTCCGAATAGCGTCCTCTTCTGCTTCAAGGAGGCTAAGCTTTGCCATCTCTGCAGCCATTGATTCCTATAGAAATATTATAAATTGACACCTATGGGTAAATGCTAATAGGAGCAGGGTTAATCATATTTTCACACCTTTTGGTTATAATACAAAATTGTTGTTTGTTGTTATTGAATTATAAATAAATTCTAACCTCCATTTTCTTTCTCTCTGCCTCTTCTAACCGTCTCCTGTCCTCTAGTTCTTGTCTTAACACCCTCTCCCTCTCCTCCTCCTGTTTCCTCTTCTCCCTCTCTTCTTCCTCAGCAAGCCGGCTGGCCTCCTCGGCCTCTCGCCTCTTCCTATCTAGCTCCATCTCCTCTTGGATCTTCCTTAATCTCTCTGCCTCTTCTTTCTCCTTCTGTCTTACTTCCTGTTCTAACAGTTCCCCAAGTTTACCCTCTGCCATTGACTGTAGTTCTTTGTATCTATAATAACAAAACAGGTCTGCAATAGATTAGGGGTTATGGGCCAGCATATTCAAACACGAAGCAAAGTCTCCAGGTTATGAACAATTTTAAATAAGGTGTGAGGAACTGGAACTAACTTTTGTTCGATCATTGTTCTTCCAAGATTAGGTGTATCACGTATTGCTTGTATAGCTGCGACTATAGCAATTTGTATTCCTTCAATTTCTGCACTGAACTTATCTTTATTTTCTTTCAAGTTACCAACGATACCTGACATCTGCTCCAACTGTCTCCTCAAAAGACCGATTTTCTTGATTCCCAAGTACCTGTACAACATAAGGATTTACATATACAGACAAATGACCCTTGTGGAGATACACTGTATTATAACACCTATTGAAGTACAAGTAGTACCTCTAGATGTTCCCCTTCCAGCAGGGGATCAATCTCACCTTGGTCTATGCTTTCGGACCGCTAGGAACATCCTGACCCATTTCTGAATAATGACAGCATGCTCGTTCCTGAATTGTATCTTCTTGGCTAATTTTAGAACTGATATTGCGCCAAAAATTAGTTTCTTCCATCTTTTACGGATTAGCCAGTGCTCAACTTTAGCAATCAGCTGATTGAGATTATCAGGATCTGAGTGCATTATCTGATCGAAGAGGGCAAACTTTCCAGGTTTGAAGAATACCTAGAGAATATATTGTTTGTTTGTTTATTTGTTTGTTGTTTGTTTACTATTAACTTGCCTTAGACATTCCAAATGCATAATCAGAGGGTAACATCCCCAGGGCCCTAAACAGAGCTTCACAGAACAATCTTGGCTGTAGTCTCTGTAGTTTCGGAGGTAAGAGACCCTTGTACATATTATAGAGGTCGTTAAAGTTGGCTCTGGACGGGTAACCTCCCTGCATGAGCTCAAGGACCGATACCATGCCTGCGCATTGGAGCTGTGATAGGATTGATCCTCCCTGGAACTCTCCTACATGTATATTAATAATCTTAACACCTTTGTGAGGCAAAGATACAGTCAATTCCAGTTATATCTTAGCTCAAGGGACCCTTACAATTACTCCGACATAAGCGGGTATTTCTATATATCCGTGTTAGATATAACAGGAACTGGTTGTATTTGAATTTTCCCAATGGTACTAAAGACCCCCGTGGGTACCAAATTCCCACCTAGAGGAACAAAACACGAGCTCATTGGTACCAAATAATGACTTCTATGGCTACATCTTAACCTACCTGGTTTCATGTAACTATTGGGCTTAATACATCGTATGAAAGAGCTCCCAGTACTGTAAAGCTTATCCATTAGTTTCCCCAGCTGTCTACGAAAATTCCCTCCTATTGAGATGAATACCAATTTTCCTGTGACCTTCTTATCCACATTATCAGCCACTAGGCCACGTATCATTGTGTCCTTGCTTTCTAACATTAGTTGCTCAAGGGAGTCATGGAGGGCGTCGTTGTTCTTGTCAATAAATCCTTTGGTAGAGTAACAAACTGCCCCGGCGAAGTGACGGATAATGAGCCCTTCCTCGTCACGAAGGTTCCTGTAAAATCAGCTGGAAATGGCCTAGTCTTTGTTATTTATTTTGAGAGGTAATTTATACTTTTTCATGACATATGCTTATAAATTGTTACATATTGTATCAGTTTGTTTACCAATTTGTTTACCTGTATTAACACTTACCTATGAGCTATCAACTTTGATTTCCTTGGCACAAGGAGTCTAAAATGTGTACTGTGAACCTTTTGAACTCTGTCAGTAAAATTGACGTCAGAAGCTTGTGGCAACTTGCACTGCTCATCTAACAGGCTGATTATACCGGTAGGGGAAGCCTCGATTAGGTCTATACAGTCCTGATTATCTGTGAATTCTACGTCTGTAAATGACAGCATTTCTCTGCGGTATAGTTCTTGTTCATCTTTCAAAACACGGCGATTGAAGAACTATAAAGTATAGCACGACTAAATAGGAGTTATAATACTGTAAATTCTAATTTAATTAAATCAATTTGGCGCCTAATTATTGGTCAATTCAGACCCCAAAGCTTGACCCTTGTACCCTATGTGGGTCAAGAGTGGGAGATTCCTGCCCCCAAAACCAGTTCATAGCGATTATACACATAATTGGTGTTGCTAGGGACCTGTAAGTAATTGCCTCGCCCCCTCTCCAGATGTCCACGGGTGTTGTTACCTGTTGTAACTTCTCATTGCAATAATTAATACAAAACTGCTCGAAGGAGTTAACTTGAAAATACTCAAATCCTGCTATGTCCAGAACTCCAATGTAATTGTGACTCGTCTCAAAAGGAAAACAGGTGTTGACTCTTTCAACTAGTTTATCGAATAATCGTGTGTATAGTGTCTTAGCTAAAGCATCTCTTGCGTAGGCTGCTTGTTCTTTCTTGAGAGGGAGCTGAAAGATATAAATATATATTAATATTTATTTGTTTGTTTGTTTGTTTGTTTACAAACGCCAAGGCGAAGAGTTGGGAAAATTTTTGGAGCTTCGACAAGACATGACACTCGAAAAATCAAAATTTCCCATAAAAAACTGAACATAGTGGGTTGGTCTTTAATCTGTTCGCAACCATGGAACATGGACCAGAGCTTAAAACCAGAACCAAATGGCCAGGGGTTTATCTAAGTGCTTGGCGGACACCTAAAGGGCCAATTTAGCAGCCATGAAGGACACAGAGTGTGTCCAAAAACGTCAGTTAAAATTCACCATGAATATCCATGGTCCACTAATACAATACCTGATAAATTGTTCCCATTGCTCCGCCACGGGTTGTAGTCATGACTCTACTAGTCAGAGAGGTATGAAGATCCTCTGGGGCAAGCTGTAGGAGATTAGCTGTATAGGTGAGAGCCTCTTGACCATGTTTATCAACTTTAGAGATTGTTTGTTTACCAGAACTGTCCTCTTCAAATGTAATGTTACCCATCCAAAGAACTGCTGATACTAATCGGAAGATGTCTTCTTGTTCCTTGTCTGATAAACCAACCTGTAAACAAGTAAACAAGCAGATAAACAGGTAAACAAACAGGAAAATTAACAAATAAACAATCTTGTAAACAAACAAACTAGTAAACAAAGAACAGATGAACGAATATTGAGATTATTATCTGTTTGTTGACTTGTTTGTTTGTTTACATTCTTACACTTTTCATGGATTGTACAAGATTCTTAAAATCTGTCGTGTCATCAACACCTGGACACTTCAAAGAAGCTGGATTCAAATACGAAAACCCATTTTTCGGCGATTTATCCAAACCCAAAGTTTTCTTTAAGGAACCTGGCGCGCCAGCTAATAATCTAATAAATAAACAATAATAATTCAATTGTGTGTAAATAATCGTGTTAGACACTTGAAAGTGTCAAAATCGAATTCTACGTCACTGTTTACCCTAATTAGCAGGTGGAAGCTAATCTCTAAGACTATTTTGAAATATTCACCAAAAGGTGTGAAAATATGATTAATCATATGATAAATACATACCTATAGAACACATGATAATTCCTCTCTTCATTCCATTGACTAACAACACGAGATTTCTCCAGCAAATAGTGTGAAATGTGTCCTCCCACAATATGACACTTTTCATTAAAATGAACTTCAACGAATTTCCCAAATCTGCTGGAATTATTGTTTCGCATTGTTTTGGCGTTTCCAAAACTCTCCAAGAGGGGATTAGCCTGAACGATCCTCTCCTCTATGTGAGAAGAACTGCCCCCGTATAGTTCTGTCAGGTATCTAAACGGGTAAATGGTTAAATGGTTAAACAGCTAAACGGTGGATTGAATACACATTTTGAGATCCTGTAGACCCCCAGCTGTCGTCCGTGGGGGTCATGGATCCGGTTAGGATTAAACAGTTAACGACCGATACCTTAGAATATATTTAGTAGCCTCTGTCTTACCCGCACCAGACTCCCCACTAACAATAATAGCCTGTGAAGCTCGGTATCCCCTCATCTCTCTGTATGCCTTGTCCGCTATAGCGAATACGTGAGGGGGCTTGAGTCCTAGCGACACACCCTGGTAGGACCTCATGGTCTCAATAGTGTATAGGTTTTTGTATAGTTCATAGGGATTGACTGATAGGAGGATGTTAGCCACATATGTGTAGATTATCTAGAGGTGTTACAATGTGATTAATTATAGGGGAATATTGATGAATGTTAGTTAGCTAGTTTGTTTGTTTGTTTGTTTGTCAGTTATTTTGTTTACTAATCACTTAATAATATACAAAATCATAATACCTTTTTCTTAAACCTCATTCTCAGATTATTCAATAAAGTAGCCTCATTCAGATACAACAGGGAACAATTATCATCAACATCTTTAGCGAACTCTTCAGCAGGGAATACCCGATCGATAACAGCTTGGAGGGGTTTGGTTCCTTTCGCAAGGGGCTGTACTGTGAAGGTTTCGGCGCCTAAATCTACAATATGACCCAATTGGAACCCTTCTTCCTGATGAGGGGTCCAGACTAGTTTGGACTCCATATGTATTCTAATTTTGACACAATTATGACTTACAGTAAACTCCGGTTATTTCGAAATGAAGCGAGGTCTCTTCGCTATAACGAGAGGTACTGTATTTATCACTGATCACTTGGGACAAGGGGCCAAAAAGGGTATTCAGGGGTTGGCACGAGTAACCCGAGCCATTCCCTTCTGTCCAAGTGGTCCAATATAATTCATAGATATTTCTTTGACGATGGCTTCGCCACACAAAGCATATGAATATATTAACACCTGTTAATTAATTAATAACACAGATAACAAAGTAACCTCAAATTCATAATTATCAATAAACCCCATCACACCTCGTTACTTATCTCATCCATAGGAATGCTATCTGTCTCTTCAAAATCAATCATTGAAGCGTGCACACCTACGATCACCATGGTAACGCCTATAAGCCAAAAGAATAAGGAACCAACACCAGCGAAATATAACAGCGGAAGGGAAGCGAAGAATGATATCCCCACAATTTCCTTGACACCTAGGATATGTCCTGCGCATTTAATCTCACCATCAATTGACCGATAATTAACCACCCACCAGATTAGACATCAACCAACAAGAATAAACAACAATAAAGGATTTGTAAACAAACAATATGCAACTAAATCGAGAACTAAGAATAGATAATTATTCTGGAAATAAAATAAATTCCTATAAACCCGCGTGAGAGAAATGAAAGATTCTTTGGTTTTGAAATTTTGAGAATTGGAAGAATTCACCCCATAGGCGTAACTTTGATGAAGTTTTCGTCACCCAATCTTTAGCGATAGAATACTTGTTGGCAATTGTTTGAGATGATAACAGCTGGTAAAGTGACACAGTGGCAGAAACACAGGGACAAATTCTTGTGATCGTTCGTTGGCATTTTCGTTGATAAAAATGTAGGAATCTGAATTGGATTTTGTGAGCAAATCTTGTGATGACATTATGACACAACAGCTAAAGTAAACAAGTAAACAAACAAGTAAACAAAGGGTGTTGATATCAAAACTTTGTTAACATAAGAATTCAGATATTGAAGGTAATTTCTCATGATACTCACGGGATAGAACACATGATAAATACAGCCACCTTCACCACTTCACGCTTATAGAGGTTCCCCATTTGAGGTCGCACTGCAGTAACGATAACACTTACATGTTATTAGATTTAACAAACTCATTTTGTACCCATATGTCAAATTTCAAGATTGTAGCTCTTAACAGTTCTCCAATTAACTTATAAACTATAGAGGTTATTATTGTTTGTATAATATTATTAATAACAAAAGGTGTCAATTGACAAGTTAATCAGAAAATATTTGTAAACCGAAATTCTCGTTACTAGAAATACAAATTAGTTTGCTGTTGTGTATTGTAATGCCACAAGGGAGGTATAACATTCTAGGTCTATGTCCTCCCTGTCCTATCTTGTGTAGGAGGTCTCCTTCTGGTGAGAATACTTTGATTTGGTGAGCCGACCAGTCACTAATGACAATGTTATTGTGTCCGTCCAAACAGAAGGAGTTTGCTGTTTGAACTTGCATTCCTATTCCTCTGGTTAGTAAGGAGCGGGACTTCTCTCCTGAGAGAGTAAATACGTGTATACACAGATTGTCACCCCTGCTCAACACAAACATTTCATTGTTTGTGAACTTAACATCAACAGGTCCTTTCATGGTTTTGTGTCGTAGCGTGTCTTTAAATACCAGATTAGTTGCCAGGATTTGTAGTCTGTGGTTGTTACAATCTGGTACATAAAGGTGTTGATTAGGAGAGATGGCGGGTTGACCAGGATAATAGAACTCTTCACTACCAAATCCTCTCTTACCTACCTGCTTTATCATTGTTAGGTCTGGCAGCTTGAATAGGAAGATAGCGTTATGTCCTATGTCTGTGACATAAATGTTGTCCTCATGGATTAGGATACCGTATGGCTTACTCAGGTGTCTATCTCCGAATATATTAAGATGGTGTCCTTCCTGGGAGAATATTTGGATACGACTGTTGTTGTTATCTGCCACATAAATATGTCCAGAATCAGGTTCGATTGTGACACCTCGTGGAGCATCAAGCTGCCCAGGAGCTGATCCATGTTCCCCAACAGCAACAATGGGCTGTTGGAATGCAGAGTAGTTAGGTATTACTGGCATAGGAGGGATGGGAGGAATCTCGTGTTGGTTAATTTCTCCCAGACGAGAGATGTGTTCCTCTAGGTCTTGTGTGTTACACAAGAACCTCAGTTCTTGAGCTTGTGGTGCATTGAGTCGGAGTTCTGCCAGTTTAGCCTCCATCTCTGCCACAAATTTCTGCTGCATGGAATGAAGCATGTTATGCTTTATTTGGCCTTCTAATAGTGTCCTCGCTCCAACGAGTTCCTCCTCCACTTCCTGACGAGTCACCAGATCGGCTCTCATCTCTTCGCGTCTGTCCCTTAACGTGGCTAAGAGATGGACCCGTCTCTGGTTGAGGAGGAATATCAACCTGTCGATGGATTGGTTTATTTGGACAGCTATGGGATCGATAATTGGCTCTGCAAGTGGTTCAGGCATTTGTGGCACTCCGATGGTTTCTGGGAATTGTGTCGCCATAATCTCGTGGATTATTTGTTGTTTGTTTGGTGTGAATTGTGTATATTTTGTTTGTTTTCAAATATATCAGAATTTATAGTTTCTATTGAATGAATATTCTGAATAGAAAACTGCTGATCTGACACAATTATGAAAATAGAATTATTATTCTTAGAGGTTCGTGTCTGTTACCAAATTGTCTTTTGTGAATAACAAAGTACGTCAATGGTTGCTATGGTTATTTCTAATAATTAGGAATGTTTCTTAGTAATACACCTGTACTTTACATAATTAATATTCATTAGTCTGAGAAATGGTTTGTGGCAATTCATTATTCAAATTTTGTTGTTGTTGTTGTTGTTCAATTTTCTCTTCCTTTGATGTAAAGTACAATCAATGCCACTTTATTGTGCCACATTAACCCAACGGTTCCCAACCATATTTACTCATTGACACCCTTATACCCATGTTAACACATTCAGTAGACCCCTCCCAGAGACTGTAATACAAATTTTGAGATCCTGTGGACTCAATGGATCCATTTGCATACTTCACAACTGTCCCGTTTTTGGTGGGCTGTACTGCAGTTTTGGACATATTTTGAGGTCCAATGAGGCTAATGTCCCGCCTTTTGTAGAGTCAAGTTTAATACTAATATGCTACGTCCTGCCATATCTCAGTAAATTAGAGCGAGAACTATTTCAGTTGTGAAATAGTATATACACACACAAACACCTCAAAACACAAGCATCAATTATCAAATATCCAAACAATCTCAATAACGATATACATACATATATACACAATACTAATTATCACACCTATAATCTACTCAAAATCTCTAAATAATGAATTCTAATCAACACACACTTAGAAGTTCTCATAATGGTGAAGGAACGCTGGGCCCTCGAACCTGTTTTTGACAGAGCAGGCCTCTTCGACGGATTTCGTCATTCCTGGGGGTCCACACGAGAAAACTCCGACAGCTGGGACTTCGAAAAAGTCATCACTCAAAGCGTTAAAGAAATCAACAAAATTCGGTCTTCCGAAATGAGTAACAGCCCTAGACCCAGTGAATAGTGATTGTCCTGCAAGCCTCTGGAAGTCTCGCTCTACCACATACTAAAGAGGTGTCAAAATTAATACAATAACAAATCTATATTATTAAACCTCAATTGTTTGTTTGTTTGTTTGTAAATTCAAAAATGCAAAATAGTTGCACTATAAAGTTCATGTCAATGCCATAAGTCCAAATCTATGAATTTTGTTGTAGAATATAAGGTGTTAAGAACTCACAAGCATAGTTGTCCTGAGGTCAAATTTGTTGAAGAATGCTGTTATGTAGATGTGATTCTCTAGGATCCCGTTAGCATCGTTCTCCTCTGCTTCTCTGATTATTTCCAAGAACCATTCCCATTGTTTTTGTGTACGTGTTACCCAGATAAACAGTATCTAGATAAGTAAACAAATAAACTAGACAAGTAGGAAAGACAAAAATGTCCAGCTGACAGACTGGTAGTGCAGCTCGGAGTCAAGCGAGTGCATAACAAAAGGTGTCAAAATATGATTAAATATGAATATTTGAAATTTGCAAATTCCAGAATAGAAATCTATGCACACGATTATCCCAGAAAAACCGTTTAAAGGAAATCATTGGCATCATTTTGAAATATTAGCCAAAAGGTGTGAAAATATGATTAATCATATGATAAATAATAACACCTACAACCCACACACTTCAACAACCAAATAGAATGGCAGTGTTAAGTCGTGAAAAGCCTCCAGCCTGATTGGCCTATTAATTTATGTGCCAATTTTAATGTCAATTGGACTACTAGATCCTCAAAACTGAGTGCACAAGGATATACAGACAACAACAACAACAACAACAACAACAACAACAAACCTTTTTGCAAGCGATATTGGCGCCAGTCTTATTCTTATGTACAATATCCTTTAAAATTGAAGCGAATGGGGTGACACCAATTCCACCACCAACTAGAACTGACACCTCAAACCGGAACCATTCTTGATGACCTTCACCCCAGGGTCCCTCCATATATACCTAGCAAATAGTAAACAAGTAAACAACACAAAACAACAACAATAACAATATATACCTTTGGTAAAACGCTCTGTGCTTCGTTGACTTGTTGGAAATAATCCCTAAAATTGTAGGTCCATGGCCCAACTGATCGTATATGAAAACTCAAGAACTCTTCATGGGGCGCAGATGAGATGGTGAATGAATGGTACTCGTCACCATAGAAACCCTTTGCCTTCAATGCTATGCGGGCCCATTGTCCAGATCTAAGATATATGTCAATCAAAATATGTGTAATTAACAAATAATCGTGAGCGGACACCTGAAAGTGTCAAAATCAAATTCTACGTCACTGTTTACCCTAATTAGCAGGTGGAAGCTAACCTTTAAGACTATTTTGAATATTCACCAAAAGGTGTGATAATATGATTAATCATGTGATAAATTAGCGTATCAACAACTCACTGATAATCCAGACCTGGTGGTTTCTTGAGATAGATACCTGTTACCAACGAGGGCAAGACGTGGGCTTTCACAACGGCCAATTCGATCTTCCTCCTCGAATACGAAATAAGTTTGTCGAATATGTAAATGAGAGCAGGTCCAATTATGAAATTTCCAAACAGAGGATCCTGTACCAATCGTCCCATACCGTGTAACATCATGAGGATGTACCATATTGGGTATGTATTGTGAGTTATCCAAAAGGATTGGTACACATACCTACGGGCATATTGCGTTGCGAAGGTGTAGATCATTACTAGTTGGAGAACGAGAGCAACAGCTGTTAATCCTGTTGGTTGAAAAATTGGATAAAATGTGGTTTGTTTACTTGTCTGTTTGTTCGTTTGTTAGTTTATATGTTTACTTGTTTGTTTGTTCGTTTGTTAGTTTATATGTTTACTTGTTTGTTTGTTCGTTTGTTAGTTTATATGTTTACTTGTTTACTTGTTTGTTTGTTAGTTCATATGTTTACTTGTTTACTTGTTTGTTTGTTAGTTTATATGTTTACTTGTTTGTTTGTTCGTTTGTTAGTTTATATGTTTACTTGTTTGTTTGTTCGTTTGTTAGTTTATATGTTTACTTGTTTACTTGTTTGTTTGTTAGTTTATATGTTTACTTGTTTACTTGTTTGTTTGTTAGTTCATATGTTTACTTGTTTACTTGTTTGTTTGTTAGTTCATATGTTTACTTGTTTACTTGTTCGTTTGTTAGTTTATATGTTTACTTGTTTACTTGTTTGTTTGTTAGTTTGTTAGTTTGTCTGTTGTTCTTGTTTATTAACGCTATTTATTTGTATTTGTATTTACCTGTTATAGTCTCAAACACCCAGTATGAGAATTTAATCAACCGATGAGTTCTATGGAAATATTCTCTGAAGAAACAAGTCAAGTCGTTCGGATTCTGAGTAGAAATATGATAGAAGTTAAACCCATGTCCAATACAATGAATAAGGGTACCAATTATGGCAGTAATTGCCACATTCTTGTGGAAGGAGATATAGGTGTCAAAGGGTATGAACCTAAAAATAAATTTATAAATGTATAACCTCAAAAGGTGTGAAACACACAAATACATACATACATACAGGTTACTCCCGCTATATATATAACACGGATATATAGAAATACCAGAATATTCAAAAATTCGATAGTCGTGTGCCGCAACCTTTCCGCCCGCTGATCCGCTAAATTAAGGGTCCACATCCCCCAGGGGATCATTAAGAGGACAATAAATACTTACTTATTCAGCATCGTCTCTCTCAGCATTGTTATAATGTTCCTCGACATCGTAATGAGTAACAGACTGAAGTGAAACATCTGTACACTAGCTGCTCCTCTTGTAACACTGATTCCAAAACCACAAATCCTCCTTAGACCGATGTGTTCCCTCTCAACCGAGAAAACTATAAAATAGATTGTTGTTTACTTGTTTCAAGTTATTGGTAATTTTAGCACCTTGAACGGGGACAATCGCATACTACACACAACTGTAACTTTGAAAGTTAAGTTATGTCCCAGTTTCCATGGTTACCTCGTTGGTATTCGGCTACACTGGGGGGTGTTATTGAAGGTACTAGAGGTCTATATTAAAACTTACAGTAAGCTCTCTCTGCAAATATATATATGGATACGAGATAGAATAAAATTAGCCAGAAGATCTGTCTCTTGTAATTTTCCATGAATCTAAGGTAGTATTTAATGATCCTTAAGGGTAGAGTGACAGTTTTTGGTAGTTCCAATTGGGTTCTTCTCTCGTTTTGGGCCTCCTCTGCGGCTGGAGCTTGCTTCCCGTAAGTTGTACGAGAGTGAGCAGATCTGTAAGCGTGGTGGACGGTTTTACGCGCCCGAGCGTAGCGGTTACGGCTTCCTCCCTCAGTCTATAAAAATTGAAGAATTGAAAATATGTAAATCAGAGGTCCCCAAGTCACCCCCTATACCAAATTTAACACATTTGTGCCCCCCCTGTTGTCGTCCGCGGGCCATCAAGGGGTCAATAGACCAGGTTTGGAACCTATTCCATTGGGACATCTCCCGATAGGAGCTGAGATTAAAATCAAAAAGTGTAAATATTTCCACAGGTTGTATACAATAACACCTATAGGGAACTTACTTCTCCTTCAGCTGCACCTTCCGCTGGCATAATTTCCGGTTCTTTAGTGGCAGCATTTGGACCTGGACCAGTGGCAGGAGCAGCCACATCAATACCCTTCAAATCCAAAGTGGCAGACTCTAAATGGTGTTTGTGTTCTTGCATAATATTCTTGAAATCAGCGAATGAGAGGGCACCATCCTCCTTGTTTTCAAAGCCAGCTGACTTAAACATTTCGTCAACAACCTAGTAAACGAATATATATATATATAGCACCTTGTTTGTTGTTTGTAACACCTTGTGGAGGCAAATATTCAATCAAATCCCCAATTAATCCAAACAAAACAAACATTTCGCCAAACAAACTAGTAAAGAAATAAATTCAAGACTTGTTTGTTTGTTTGTTTGTTTGTTTGTTTGTTGTCCAGACTTTTATAACACCTCGAGGAGGAAAAGATCAAATCAGATCCCCTGTTAATACTTGTTTACTAGTTGTTTACACATATTATAACACCTTTCTTGACAACAGAACTAACCCTATCCAATTTATCTCCTGCTACATCAGCTCTGACCAGATCCATCATTGACTTTAGCATATTCTTGAATTCCTTCTTATCCAAAGTTTGATCGTTATTGACGTCATACATTCTGAATATAAGTTCAAGTTTCTCATCAGCAGTACCTGTCAACAACAACAAAAATAACAATAAATATTACCGCCAAAATATGGGGGCAATAGGACAGTAGGGGACATAACAACAACTAACCTTTGTGGAATGCGATAAATATTTCCAGAAATTCTCTGAATGAAATGGTCCCAGAAGCATCTTTATCAGCTAAATCAAACATGTACTCAACGAAAACAGACCCCACCTGAAGACCAAGCACCCCAGCAAATTCATCTTTAGTCAGCTGGAGGTTAGAAATGTTTTCTGGGAGATTAGTGGGGGCTGCTCCTCTGCTCTCCTGGGCGAATATTGCCTAGATACAGAATATGTGGTAAGGAATGCTGGATTAGTAGATAGCAATAAAAATTATATTTTCAGTTGTAAATTTGTATATTTCTCAGTGTTATTGTGTTTATTTATTTATTGTTGTTTACTACCTTGAAGAAAGACTCAATATCCTTCTGTCTCTTCTGATAAGTATAGAGACGTCTCGTTACCTCCCTCTTAGATTCCTCAAACATATTCACACCAACACCAATGCCATCAAAGAATGTTGTGAATTGTCTAGACACCTAAAAATAGAACATAGTAACCATAATAGCTCTGGAATGTGGAACTAGAGGGATAATTTACATACAATAGACTCTGCTCGGTCGGTACCGGTACCAGAGACCATTTGACCCGATTAACTGGAGTCATTTAACACTATTTGTATGGTTCTGTTTCTGGCCAACTGACCCGAGTGACAGGTGGATCTATTAATCTGAGTCTATTCTATTTCTAATTAGAATTATTGTAATTTTCCATGAATTGGCTACTTTGTAATATGATAACGTCATAAATAATGAGATATGAAGTGTCGCCTGCCCGCGTGCTTAGATAGGCACCATGTGTCACTGAAACACTCATTAACAAACACACCTCTGTGTATATATCCTCTGTGTCCATCTCGAGGGCTAAATCGTATCCTACATCAAATTTCAGGACCATTAGTGGTCTTCCTTTCGCCTTTATGATCTCAACTTTTTGCTGTTGTGCTGAAAGGTCGATTTTCCTTAGTCGTGCAGCTTGGAAGTAGAGGTGAATAACCTTCTTTTTGACCTCTAGGGAACATCTAACGGGACGGTCATGGCCGGTATTTGGGTCTCCCTTCAATTCGGTCATTACCACACCGTCATCTTGGAAGGTTATTTCATCACCTATTGCCTTGAGTAAACAAAAATAAATAGCTGTTGTGATTAAAATGTCACAGTGTAACGGGGTAGCATTTTCAGTACCCCTGGGTCCACTATTAAACTTGTAACTCTACTTACTTTTACTGTCTTAGTACGTACACCATGTGTCCTTATCACCTTAAGGCGCCGTTTCTTGTTGATAAAAGCCAAGACATACAGCACCGTAACAACCATTAGAATGTAAAGGAATATGATGGTAACAACCAGAGGGTGTGATCCTACACTATACCATTGCTGAGCATTACTGTAGTAGAAATCAAGAGATTGAGAGAATCCAATTCTTAGTTCACCGTATTCAAGGTTCTAGAGGGAGAGAAGGTGTTGTTTGTTTGTTTGTTTGTTTGTTTGTCAATTTGTGTGTTTGTGTGTTTGGGAGAGAAGGTGTTTGTTTATAAGTTCGTTAGCAAGTCATTTGTTTGTAAATTTGAATGTTTGTTTATTCATTGTTTATCTGTTTGTTTGTTGTCTTAATTATATGTAGTGAGTAGATTGTTGTTATTTACAAATAGAAACTTACAGTCCCAGTGCCACCAACTGGCAGACATTGATCCATCCATAACTGAGACAACTGGAATGGTTGCGGACAATGGTCAGGGTCAGGAGAGAATATGAAGGGATTTTCTTGTATTCCAGTCATGTCAATATCTGTGACCCACTCCAGGAGCTTTCGTATGGTAACATTTTTGATCCAATCAACTTCGGCTTTAGTGAATACCCTAATGGATTAATTGCTGTTTATCAGTTTCGTTTGTTTGTTTGTTTGTTTGTTTGATTGTTTAAATGTTTGTCTATTTGTCTGTCTCTCTATCTGTCAGTTTGTTTGTCAGTTAGATTGTTTACTACTTTGTTTACAACTCACTCATTCAATTCATAATTCTCAAACCAGAATCTATCTGATCTCCTGATCCTATCGAATTGGTCAAATATGATTGCAGTGAACAGTTGCCCTGGTCCTAAGAGATCAGTCTCCAGCAATCCTCCTGGCCAGATATCAACTGAATTGAGGTCATTATTGTACACAACGCGGAGACGCTCAAGATTTGCCAAAGTCTCAGCCCTCTAAAATACAATACAGTAAACACAAATAGTGTCAATGACCATGGCGGTACCAGTCCAGACGTTTATAATCGTGATTGGCGGTCACCTAAACGTACTGACCGTGAGGCTCAATTGGTACAGAATCAATATGTTACTCTCCTACTATCCCAGGAGAGAGAGTCACAAATTACTGGATAAACTCGTGTGGCAGAAGTGTCGCGGGGTAAGATTGCTATTGCTTAACTTCTGCATTCCAATTAACCTATGTTAGATATCGCTTAGATCTTAGAACTTGTTTCTAGATTAATCACATTCCATACACCTCCCAACTTTCAAATCTATAGTTCTTACCAGTTCCTCAATATATTCCGGACAAAATGTGGCATTTGACCCTTGCGACAGAGGTGTTAAGTATGCCACAAGAATTGACAGAAGTAGCACATAACTTACCAGTAATTCATGTGTTGGGTTCGTAGAATTGTATCCACCAAATTCGTTGATTTGATTGAAGTCTGTGATTGTACGATTTTGATCTACTCGGAATTGTCTTCTAGCTACGGGATAAGTTGGTAATCCATGGTCCCTACCTCGTAATATGTTCACCGCCATTAGGTCACGTCTACTCGCTTCTAGCGGGCCGAATACCTGAAAATAATGGTGTTAAATGTTTGTTTGTTTGTTTGTTTATTAGTTGTTTGTCTGTTTGTTTGCAAATTAATTCAATAGTACCTTGCTTAACATGTTAACTATTTGTTTACAAATTTGTTTACTTACAAAGCCTCTCAGATCTTCAGTAATAATGAAATCTTCCCTCTCGGTTAACTGAGACGCCATCCCCTCTAACATTGGTTCAATGTCCTTTGGATTCCGAATGTAAACAGGACCATTCCAGTAAGCATTACACGTACGAAGGGCGAATAAAGGGCTTTGTCTATAGTTACTGCGGGCTTGGTCTGAACTAAATAACAACAATTATGTATACAAATTTCAATAAACCCGGTTGAATTTGATAAGACTCAGGCGTGAAGCATAATTACAACAAATAAATAACAATAACACTTACAGGAGTGTTTTTTGGAAGAGTGCATAAGTGGAATTGTCCATCAAGTTCTCCGCATTAGCCACTAGATCAGCCCAAGTAGTAACACCTCTATATGTACCATTATGTTGGTCTGAAGTACTGTCTGAAGTCAAATATGAGTAAGGGTTACCGAAGTGACAAAAACCAGTATCACTAAAGAATAGCTCAATGTTATTTGTTTGCTTGTTGTTTGCTTGTATGTGTGTTGTTTGTTTGTTAGTTAGTTAGTTTGTTGTTTGTTTGTTAGTTTGTTTGTTAGTTTGTTAGTTTGTTTGTTGTTTGTTGTTTGTTTGCGAGTATGTTTGTTAGTTTGCTAGTTGTTTGTTGTTTGTATGTACGTATGTTGTTTGTTTGTAGTTTGTTTGCTTTGTAGTTTGTAGTTTGTAGTTTGTTTGTTTGTTTGTTTGTCAGTAAATACTCACGGGTCTTTAGTTCTCCTCCAGATACCAGGTGTTACAAGAGTATGCCCAAATCTCATAGCAGCTGATTGAAACACGTGAGTTATCCCAGGGAATATAGCACTAGAATACCCCTCATATGTTGTAAGCTCTTCTGGAGTCATTCTTTGGAGGAAAATAGGAAGCCATTCAAAGTAAACAACTTTCTAAATGTAAACAATAATAAATACAGTGTTACTTCCACAATGAGGCCTGTGTGGAAACGGAGAATTTCTGGAAATATGATTAAGAATGTGATAGTAATTATACCATAGTTACTAACCTGGTACACAGCTATTGTGAACTGTCTAGCCCTGTTAAACACCCGCTCATCTCTCCACTGCTCCTCGGGGTACTGGTATCTCAAAATATGAGCGAAGAAATTGTGTACCCTGTACCAGAAAATACCCCACACCAAGAGGAAGGGATTCTCATTACCTCTTGGATTACCGAGTCCTGTTAAGGATGAATTGTGTTAATGGTTTGTTTGTTTATTTGTTTGTTTGTTTTGTTTGTTTGTTTTTTGTTAGTTTATTTGTTTTTTGTTTGTTAGTTTGTTAGTTTGTTTGTTTGTTAGTTAGTTAGTTAGCTAGTTTGTTTGTTTGTTAGTTAGTTAGTTAGCTAGTTTGTTTGTTAGTTTGTTAGTTTGTTTGTTTGTTGTTGAGTTGTTTGTTAACTTATTTATTTGTGTAATTGTGCTTATTTATTGTAAGCTTGCTTGTTGTTTATTTGTTGTTTGCTAGTTTGTTTATTAGTTTGTTATATTATAAGTTTGCTTGTTTGTTTTCTTACACTTTGTTTACTATATAACACCCCAAAATAAACACAAATATCAACAACTAACTGAAGAATCTGTTTACTATGAATAGAGTATGATTAGCAGGAGGTGAGGGATTAGCCATAGGTAATCCAATAGTGTTGATAGCGGGTAAATGTGTCGCGACGTCATCATACTCAGCTACAGGTGTTCTAAAATAGAATTAAGTAGTAAACAAGGGTAACACGGGACCATTTAAAGGAAGTGATTCCAACATTTTCACCTGACCTGTGGACGACGGCAGAGGGTCCACAGGTGAAAATGTTGTTCATATATTTATAGTTGCAATTGGAACTTACGATGCTAAGGCGCCTCTTTCGTCTCCTTCGGCTAATTGTCTCAAAGAGTCCGCCCAAGTCTTTGTCACTCCGTAGAATAATCCTCCATCCAAATATGGTGTTATCTCATTAAGCTACAGAGGTGACAAGTGGTTAAAGCCACTATTTTATAGTTCCAAATATACATTAACATTTAGTTCCAGTTGTTAACACCTACCTGTTCTCTTGGCACATTAGGTGTTTGTCCTGATACCTTGTTGTACCTAGATCTTGGCAAGGGAATAAATTTGTAACCGGCACAGTCGAAGTCATAGAGATCGTGACATAATGGGATCACGAGCTCAAGGTATTCAGGCGGGCAACCGGCCCTCTGGGCGTCTAACATCTCCTCAACAACTTGTTGACCTGAATGGAATGTAGGTTATTTTATCATAGTTGAATATACAAATATGTAAACTTCCGGTATATCTAAGCTTAAGGAACTGTGATAATCACCAATGGAATATATGTAAGTTTGAAGGTTTGGGACCATATTTGTACAACTTCACGACCTCGTGGATACATGATCGATCCTAAAATGACAAAACACGTGTCAAAATTCTAAAATTCTTACCAAAGAAGATAAAGAATGCAGTCCTGCGTTGTGCGGCGTCTGAAGCATGTCCAGTTACTCCCTTCATTGTCTGGTCAGAGATTAGGATTGGAGGGGGTCTGTCGTTACCAGCGGGCAAGTATGTACCATCTGAATAAGCATGGGGCAATCGTCTTGATAGTTCACTATCTACATAAATAGTTTAGGTATTATCCGTTGTCAAGTTAACTCAAATTAATTATTTCTAAAAATAGTATTTATATGGAAATTGATAGCCAATCAAATTGTAGAGTTATTATTATAAGATTATATGTGGATTTGATAGCCAATCAAATTGTAGGTAAAATGAAGGATTTCTTTACAAAATTGCACCAATCAACTTGTAGTGTTTAACATATGACACTTACCTGCACCACCCCAATCTGGATGAGCTAGATTATTGTACCAACCGTCATATCCTTCCCATTCCCATTCTCCTAAACAACAAATAAACAACAATAAATAACAACAATAAATAAATAAATATATTTGTGTGACAGACAATTAAAATACTCACGTTTGTAGTCTAAAGACTCTAGATCCGTTGGCCAGTCTATGTCCGCTGGAATATATACTCTCCCAAGTCCGCCACTAAGCCCAATGAGCACTAGCAACGCGACAGCCCACATGGAATGTACTAATCACTAATACAGTAAAAAATCAAAATTTCAAAATCGAAAAAATCGAATCTTTTTTGTTTAAAAAGTGACAGAAAAATTATTTAAAAATTCGCCCAAAATAAAAATACAAAAACAGAATCGATAAAACAGATTTCTCCCCACAAAACGATAGAATAATACCTACAGATTCCCCCTTATATACCCTCCAAGGCCTCTGTCTTAACTTTCCAGAGGACACTATAAATATCTCCAAAACTATACCTATAGTTTCTATATGGAAATAGGTGCATATTGAATTTTAGACTATAAAAATCTGAGATTTGTTTCATGTATATTTGATATATTTTCTTGGACAATTGGCTCATTTCGTCACTAATCAGGTACTCTTGTAACCGGACACGTTTTTCATAACTCACCCGCGTAAATAATCCAATACTTAACACTTTGATATTTCCGAACTGTTTAATCTGAGTCAATTGGCTGTCTATTTGTTTTGGGTGATTGGACTAATTCTGGAAATAGCGGGGGTGTTTGTGTGACCAATATGGGCCAATTCATATGTACTCCCACTCCTGTTATATCTAAGACGAATATATAGAAATACCCACTTATTTGAAGTGTGATATTGTACAAATATGGCCCAAAACTGTCAAAGTAAGATATATTCTATCGGTCATATCTCAGTAATTATCACGGTCCCTTCAGCTTAGTTATAACAAGAATTAACTATGTATATATGGCCAGAACCAGAACCAGAACCATACAAATAGTGTCAAATACCTCCACTTAATTTGGCCAACATTCCACTGTCCTGTGGCCAAATTAAGCGTGTGATATATACATGTATAGCTAGAACCTGTCAACAACAATAGGGCAATGGGAAACGCATTTAGATACACACCCTTCCCTACATACTATCCTGACTTCAGAGTACCGGTTACAGCTGATACAGTAGATGCCGGGATAATTCTGGCGTATGTGACTGTATTCTTTGCATTCCTTGTTGTGTTACCCGGGATACGAGGATGGCTACCGGTATGTTAGATATTCATAGAGTTATTTGTTTGTTTATTTGTTTGTTTGCTTGCTTGTTCGTTTGTGTTTGTTCGCTGTGGGTTTGCTTGTCTGTTTGTTTGTTTGCTTGTTTGTTTGTGTGTTTGTGTGTTAGTTCGCTGTGGGTTTGTTTGTTTATTAGTATTCTATAATTCTAAGTTACATATACTCTTTGGTAAGGTGTGAAAATATGTATATACCTAAAACTTCTATCAATTTAACGATTTTTCATATATTTAGAAACTTTTCATACTAATGCGAGTAACGTTTGCAATATGGCTTGGACTAATGATCTCACGTAAGTTATTTAGTAAACAAACTAGTAAACAACAATACAAACAATGAAAATCGTACACAAGTGGACAATAATGAATTGAAACTATAAACAGTTTGTATTATTCTTAGTTTCATATTAATAATGAGGTGTTAAAATAGATATATTCTGTAGTTGGCAATTTCGGAATGGAGTGGGAAATTGGAGATATAGTAACAACAACACAATATAAAGCTTTCACACCTATTGAACTACATGATGCTCATATTGGTATCAAGATGGGACTCAGAGGGATCAATATCACCCTAACAGGTTTGTAAACAACAACAAACAAACAAACAAACAAACATTACAAAATTTGTAGGTAGTTGACCAATGAAATTCAAGTTTTGACGTTAATTACAACTTTAGAATTGACCAATTGAAATGCGGGGTTTATTCACAAAATTGGTAAACAATTATTAACAAATAAACAAATTTCCAATAATGATTCGTTG
Organism: Oopsacas minuta; assembly: GCA_024704765.1. Taxonomy (NCBI): domain Eukaryota; kingdom Metazoa; phylum Porifera; class Hexactinellida; order Lyssacinosida; family Leucopsacidae; genus Oopsacas; species Oopsacas minuta. The sequence goes on along the minus strand of JAKMXF010000322.1, from coordinate 129,386 downwards.
CAATTTCTAATTCAATTAAATTCAATAGTGACTGTTAAAATTAAAACACATACCTATGGATTATTTGGTTGCAATGAAGACGATACTTGTATGGCGCCAATATCTCTCAGCATTCCATTAAAACAACTTCGTTGTCAGACAAGATATTTCCTTTCAATTCTGTGGAAATTGAGAATAACAAACTATTAAGTTTCCTAAAATTGGCTACTTGTTGAAATCAATATGAACCACGTGGAATTGTGTCGCCGTGAACTTTGTAATTAATCTATGTCACAAATTTGAATTTGCTAATTACAATAGAATTGCACTAATTTGGAAATATTTCAGAATTCGATCAGAAATCTTAGCTACAATCAAAATGCATTTCTTGGGATGATTATAAATACCAAAATCACAGGTTCGTATCCAGGAAAAGGCTTCGGAATTTCTAAATTTTTCTAGGGAAATATACGAGCTTCTTTCAACCAATCAAATATGAGAATTACCCATGGGGCAACTCTCAAAATGCATTGGTTACCGCCAAATCACTGAAAAGTATAAATAGATTTTTCGTTTGCCCGCCTGAACCAATTTGCAATATAAATTACAAAAAATTTATATAAATTTTTTAGCACCTGAGGGCAACGAATATGGAGAAACTATAAATTACAACGAAAGGTTCTTTTGGACCTGGGACCAAGGAAGACTTGGTTTCGGTACTCAGGCGGGTGAAATTGCCCAGCAATTCAGAGACGGACAGTGGCGAGGAAAACCGTATCCCATTCTGTGGATAGTTGAGTACTTCACCATTGATGGAGAACAAATACGTTGGGGAAGAAAGTATAGAACATCAGGGTGGTATGTGCATGCAGGATTATGGTGAGTTGAAATTTGTGACTCCAAGGGGAGAGTATATGTACCCTGGGGGATAGTATATGTACCCTGGGAGATAGTTTGTATACCCTGGGGGATAGTTTGTATACACTGGGGGAGAGTTTGTATACCCTGGGGTGAGTTTGGGCACCCTAGGGGAGAGAATAGGCACCATAAGGGACAAATGATGTACCCTAGGGGATAGTTTGGGCACTTTGAGGGAGAATTTATGCTATCTAGAGGGAGGTTTAGGGGCCCTAGGCTGCGGCTCCCAACGTGGGGTCCACAGGATCAATTGCAGTATAAGGGAGGTGTCCATAGAATGTGTTAAAATTGGTATAGAGAGTCTATGCGTTGGGAACCGGTACCATAGGGGGATTTTATGCACCGTAGAGTATAATGAATATGCTAAGAGGGCCAGGAGGACTACATTTCACACCTTTTCGTGATTATTTGGTCCAATAAATGTAGCTGTACTCCCTAGCAACAACATAAGACATAGTTATTTATCCTTGTAGGGTATGCTTCTGTCTTTGGGCTATCATGTGTGTCCTGTTCCTCTTCAGCATAAGGAGTGGCGGATGGATCTTGACCCTTATTGGCGCGTTAATGGTCCTCTGTATTATAATTTGGAGTACAAACAATATAAACGACCCGGAGATTGAGTTCCCCTTTGAGGACGCTATCCTGAGGTTACATTATGGTGCTCACTGGTACCTCACACTGTTCACTGGACTGATTTCTGTTGGTCTGGGGATCGCTATTGTCCTATTGGACATATTCTTCCCTATTCAAGTAAGTTACAGTTTCAGTTCCAGTTCCAAATATGGTAGACATAGTTAATAATTAAGCCAATTAGATTTTAGGGTTTTTGTGTTAGGTTCTAGCATTGTTAATGAAATTCTATTGGTCAATACATGCTATTAGTGTAACTACATTGATTTATCATATGATTAATCATATTTCACACCTTTTTGGTGAATACTTCAAAATTTTCTTAGAGGTTAGCTTCCAAATGGTAATTGAGGTAAACAGGGACGTAGAATTCGATTTTGACACTTTCAGGTGTCAAACACGATCATCTGATTGGCTTATCACATATCTAATTGATTCATATAATATCCACTAAATAGGAACTAAAGGTGTAAATGACACTACACTCTATTTTATAGATTGCAGCATTTTTCGGAATCGACCCCTTAATAACCGAGGGGGTCTTGGCAACCAGAGAAGACGACGACGAAGAGGAGGAGGAAACAAAACCGAGGAACAGACTCCAGAAGACCATTTATAATTTGACCAAGGGTAACGAAAAAGTGCGGGAATTCAGGACCACACGAATTAAAGGGCGAACCCAACGTAGTGGTCGTAGCGTCCGTAAGGAAAACAATGAGGTACAGTTAGAGAAACTCACCGAGGCCTCCACCTAGAGAGTTTGTGTGTATATTACTGGATTGGACTAGGATCCTGTTTTAGTTCTTGTTATTGTTTATGTTTTTGGGAGATTTAATAATAGTGTGTGCTAAATATTGTTACCATAGGGGAAGTTTCACACCTGAATTTATAGGTACACAAATGTCACTTTTAACACCTTATATGTGTGACACTTATCATAAATTTCTTTCTCAGAATATAGAAAGGTGTTACAAATGGAAATAAATCTGACATTTGATTAGAATTGGAACTATCTATTAGAAGTCAATTAATTATCGCATTCAGTAGATAATCTGTAATGTGATTCTGGAACTGAAACTGTTTCCGGTTGTGAGTTTGAAACAATTCCATATTCATTTGGCGGGAAAAGTAAGTTAGTTCCAGTTCTAAATTGAGGTGAAGAAAACACGTTACCTCCTGTTGGGTAGTCTGGTGTAGAAAGATCAATTCCATCAGTCAAACTTCCAACTTGTGGTTCGAATACGTTAGTTCCAGTTTGAAAATTAGATCCAATTTGGTAATTTCGTTCTGGGATCATTGGTTGGCAGTAGGTGGCATAATTTGAGGGTAACATGGAAATTATGTTTGTACTAGAAATACCCGAAAAGGTGTTAGTTCCAGTGTGAATATCTGGGGTGGATTCTTCCCGGTTATATATTCCATTTGTTCCAATTGGTGCAACACAATTCGTGCCACTTTCACAACCATAATCAGCTGGAGAAATTATATTAGTTCCAGGTCGAATTTGATTCTCTGAGAAAAATAGATTTCTCGAAGTCATAAGATTAAACTCAAATTCTTTATGGAGATCTGGTTGCCTAGTAACATTGGTATGTAAACTATCTTCATTTCGTTGATCAATTGCAAAATGTTCAAGTAAACAGTAAACATATTTATGAACGGTTTGATACAAAATTCCATCTTTCCTCCATAGATACAAAGGAATGTCAAATATTTCCATAGTTTCAGTTCCAGAAATGAATTGCTTATAAGATGGAACTAAACAAAAAATTAGTTCCGATGACCGATAGAATGTCAATGTTGGAATTGTAGAGAAAAACACCAGCAGATTGGGAGTAAAATTGGAACCAAAAAGCTCTAAAAATAGGTACTTCCCTTGCATGAATGTGGAACCAACTTGTAAAATAGTTGGACAAGGTCCAATTAGAGTTGGAGGAGAGAGTATGTTGAATAGCAACGGATGGAAAGTATACCTAAACATAGTTCCAGTTTGAAATAATATATCCATAGTAAACATTTGTATTAGTGGATCATGGATAACTTGAAAATTATTAAAAATATACAGTTTGTGCCCCTATGGGTCTATAAAACACCTCAGATCTCTCCCAAAAGTGGTCTTGGAAATTTCTCGACACATCGAAGCTATTTACCTATTATCATCCATAGTCCAATAACACAAATAACTCACGTGGCCTCTTCTACAGTTACAACTGTGAGTGAAGCGCAGTCTGGCAGTATTTGGTCATCAAATTCCTGACTTGTACAAGACACTTGGACAATTCTGTCCTCATTAAATGCCAAATATTGTCCAGTTGAGACCACCTGAAACGCCACCTATGGAATATATTGTTCACACTAACGAAATTGCTATAATAAGCAACACTAACTTTATATACATATTTTCACACCTTTTGAAGTTGTCCAAGTGGCTCTCGTTCGCTTGGAACGGCCAATTTTTGTTTTTCAATTCTTTCTAGTTTTAAAGTTGGTAAGGTGACACCATTTTCAGAAGTTAGGCGGGCATAGCAACCATAAGTTATGTAACCTTCTTTACAATCAAATTCTACATTCTCGTCGCTTAATCTGTTGTCAACCAAATCGATAGTGAAAGTATCCCAAAAGTTTATTGATGTCTAGTAAAGAAAGAATGTATTTATTTGTTTGTTTGTTTGTTTGTTTGTTTATTTGTTTATTTGTTTATTTGTTTGTTTGTTTGTTTGTTTGTTTGTTTATTTGTTTATTTGTTTATTTGTTTGTTTGTTTGTTTGTTTGTTAGTATATTAGTATATTTCTTACTCCAAAAGCTCCATTCTGATTGGTTGACAGGTATCTTGTAGCAATAGCCTGAGATCTCCCGCGGTTAAATATACATATTTCGGAACCGGAACTAATACAGGCAGGATCTTGTGAATTCAGTTCCTGAGTACTGGAACTAGGCTGTAAATATGTAGCACCATTTCTTTGGTTACAAGATAATGAGAATGGAATGTTGATTTTATCTGCCTTGGCGCCAGTTTGCTTTTTCTTTGAAGGTTTTGAAATTACTCGAATTTGATTGGATAAGAAAGTTCCAAGGCAAATGTTCGGCCTCAAATAAATTTTAGTTTCAATTCGAAAAACCTAAAAATAGAATTCAATAAAATAACATTTTTCACACCTTTTTATGCTAAAAACCTTTCTTTTATCTCTGTCACTGAAGAAAAGAGATTTGAAAGAAGCGTAGCCATCTTTCAATTGTGTCCCTTGTCCAAATTCAGGCAATGTGTCGACAAGAGCGACACATTGTGGAAACATTCCCACGTTAGATTTGGCGCCATTAGAGACTTCATTATTTTGATTGGCTAACTGTTCTGTGGTGAGATAACTACGTTGCCATAATCGCCATCCATTTCCGGAGATTTTGAATGAGGGTGACGGGCAGAAAAATCTTTTTTCATTTTTGTAAGATTTTTGGACAACTTTAGGGTGTCGAATTGTTAGAATAATTTCATATGGCAGACTGTGATTTGATTGGTTTATTTCTATTTGGCGTATGTAGGAGGATATTGAGGGTATCAGGGGATTAGTCAGAATTAGAAAATTGTCAATATCCATAGTCCAGGTTGATAAAAATCTGCATTTTCCGCTAGCAAATATTTACAAATTAGTAAAGGAAACTTGTTTCAGCTCAAAATTAGTTCCACCTGAATATGCATGCGGGCGGTTCATTATTTTGTGAGTTATCAGCTGGGAAATTAGTTCATTCATAAAATATTATAATTACTAAAGTCAAATTTTATATGAGAATAGGCTAGACCAGTGGTTCTCAACCTGGGATCCGCAGCCCTAAAATGTTTGTGTTATGTTTATTGGCAGGGTCCACGGACCCCATAAAATGGACCAAGAGGTCCGCGGAAGAAAAAGGTTGAGAACCAATGGGCTAGACTATGAAAAAGACACTTCTACTATACTTGAAATACATTAAGTAAACAATAACAATAATGATAATATTAGTAAGGTAGCCAAAGCAGGTGCCGGCGGTGGAGCTGAAACATGTTTCCAACTAACGGTGGCCTTATATATTGTAACAATAAAAGTGGAATCAAACAATCAAGGAAGTCTGGCATTCAGAAAACATCTCCAAGAAAAGCCAGAAGAACAAAACTAAAATACACCAAACTCATGTAAATGGACTGTTTTAGGGGAAGAAATTCGAGTGAAAGGCCAGAAATTGTGAAGGCGGGACAATGTTAAAGTGGCATTGACTGTGCTTTACATCAAAGGAAGAGAAATTGAGCAACAACAACAACAACAACAACAACAACAACAACAACAACAACAACAAAATTTGAATAATTAATTGCCACAAACCATTTCTCAGACTAATGAATATTAATTATGTAAAGTAAGGTGTATTACTAAGAAACATTCCTAATTATTAGAAATAACCATAGCAACCATTGACGTACTTTGTTATCCACAAAAGACAATTTGGTAACAGACACGAACCTCTAAGAATAATAATTCTATTTTCATAATTGTGTCAGATCAGCAGTTTTCTATTCAGAATATTCATTCAATAGAAACTATAAATTCTGATATATTTGAAAACAAACAAAATATACACAATTCACACCAAACAAACAACAAATAATCGACCAAATTATGGCGACACAATTCCCAGAAACCATCGGAGTGCCACGAATGCCTGAACCACTTGCAGAGCCAATTATCGATCCCATAGCTGTCCAAATAAACCAATCCATCGACAGGTTGATATTCCTCCTCAACCAGAGACGGGTCCATCTCTTAGCCACGTTAAGGAACAGACGCGAAGAGATGAGAGCCGATCTGGTGGCTCGTCAGGAAGTGGAGGAGGAACTTGTTGGAGCGAGGACACTATTAGAAGGCCAAATAAAGCATAACATGCTTCATTCCATGCAGCAGAAATTTGTGGCAGAGATGGAGGCTAAACTGGCAGAACTCCGACTCAATGCACCACAAGCTCAAGAACTGAGGTTCTTGTGTAACACACAAGACCTAGAGGAACACATCTCTCGTCTGGGAGAAATTAACCAACACGAGATTCCTCCCATCCCTCCTATGCCAGTAATACCTAACTACTCTGCATTCCAACAGCCCATTGTTGCTGTTGGGAAACAAGGATCAGTTCGTGGGGCATTTAACAATCCACGAGGTGTCACAATCGAACCTGAATCTGGACATATTTATGTGGCAGATATGAACAACAGTCGTATCCAAATATTCTCCCAGGAAGGACACCATCTTAATATATTCGGAGATAGACACCTGAAGAGTCCATGGGGTATCCTAATCCATGAGGACAACATTTATGTCACAGACAGAGGACATGACGCTATCTTCCTATTCAAGCTGCCAGAACTAACAATGATAAAGCGAGTAGGTAAGGAAGGACATGGTAGTGAAAAGTTCTATTATCCTAGTCAACCCGCCATCTCTCCTAATCAACACCTTTATGTACCAGATTGTCTCAACAACAGACTACAAATCCTGGCAACTAATCTGGTATTTAAAGACACGCTACGACACAAAACCATGAAAGGACCTGTTGATGTTAAGTTCACAAACAATGAAATGTTTGTGTTGAGCTGGTTTGACAATCTGTGTATACACGTATTTACTCTCTCAGGAGAGAAGTCCCGCTCCTTAGTAACCAGAGGAAGAGGAATGCAAGTTGTAATAGCATACTTCTTCTGTTTGGACGGACACAATAACATTGTCATTAGTGACTGGTCGGCTCACCAAATCAAAGTATTCTCACCAGAAGGAGACCTCCTACACAAGATAGGACACACCAAGCCTAGTGGCCTTTCAATAATCAATAACTCAAAATTAGTTTGCACTTCCTTATCAGCTAACGGCTTAAATATACTCTCTGCTTAACTTGTTGTGTGAATTTATTAATAATAAACATTAATGTGCATACAGCTAAACATAAGTGTATATCTTGAGTAATCGCTTCCCTCACTGACGTACATACCAAATTCATATCTAGGTAACTATGGAAACTGGGGAAGTGCTTATTCTCAAAGCAAGGAGTATTGTAGATTTCTCAGGACCCCGCTGAAAGAAGGACGGACATAGAACATCGTCCATGCCTGTACTGAACATAATATATACACTGTGTATGTAAGAACACCTTTCTGTCCTTTATTCCGTTTTAGGGAATTCTTGGAGCACATTTGGTTACCGATTGACATGAAATTGGCACATTAAGGGGTGCAGATATGGACCTTGGGTATGACATGTTTGTAACGTGGATTATTTCACACATTTGGTTGGTTAAAGCTAGACAAATCAAAATGCAGCCTTTCTTAATGTAAAACAGGTGAGGATAAACTATTGAGGGCAATGGGACTAATTGGCCTCATTTTATGGGAGAGAGGGTGTGTATATGTACATAAATATGTAAATAAAAGAACATAAAAGAACATAAAACATTCTTGGAAGTACTTTCAGTAACTAAGGAGCGTTTAATGAAGACATACATAATTAACAGACTATTGATAAATAGCACATCAACACTTCTATTTTTAGTATCAGTTATCAATACTGTCTCAAAGTTTATAAACAGAATATTTACAAAGTGTAAGTGTGTCACACGATCAGCTGATTAGGAAAGGTGGAAGGCCTTCTGACCTTCAGTTATTGCGGTTTCAAGTTTTTCTCTGAGAACGAGTTCGCTAGTATATTCGGGGAGTTTTAGATAATTAACACAAGTCATTACAGATGGCAGATAGCTGTCAGGGATCTGATTGGCTCCGCCTTGCTTTTTGACAATAGTTAAGGGAGGTGTCAAGCCGGAAAATCCGCCAATAGGTAGCCGAGGCGTCCCTGTGACAAATTGTAAGAATTTCCTTTGATCTTCTTCATCAAAATTAGCCATTGTGTCGAATAGATACCGAATGGTCGTGCTGGAATGTGTGTACCCATGATCAAGCCTACAATGGTGATGAAGTTCCTCTCTTGTCCAAGGTGCGAACGCCCTGCCACCTGTTAAGAGGGCCAATTCAGTTGGGTGGAATATGGACAGGGTGTCAAGTGGAATAATGGAAGTGAACCCATCAATGAAAGAGGCCATTTGTTTACGGACACCTCGAATTAGGAACCAATCAGTTAATGTATATATGTATTCTAACACGTTGTCTTTGTTGACTGACATTTTAACACCTCCAGGTTTAAGTTCAATATCATTCGAACCTGGAACTATAAATGAAATATCCAAAGACCCATTCGAGCCCCCATAGGTGTCAATCAGAGTGTCCAATCGTGAATTTCGTTCAGAGTCACTCAAACTCTCCTGCATGATTTCCAAAACCTTCTCATGGAATTCCAAATATGCATTCACGGATTTTTGATAGAAAATGTCAATATAATAAAAATCAGAAGGTGTGATGTGGTTTTCAAGATTCAGCAGCCAGTAATAGAATATAGGCGATAAATTTAAATCAATCAAATGTGTATCTAAAATGGATTTAGCGAAGAGACGACCAAGAAATTGAAAGTGGCACAATTGTGTCGCTTGCTGGGTTTGTGTCAATTCTGTGAATAAGGAATTTGGGTATAGACCATTTGGTGAAAAGTAATACTCGTTTGAATTCAGTTTCGTATCATGCCACATTCCTAATTCGCGTTTTTGTAACTCTAGCGAGACCAAGGAATAAAATTCCAAAGTGGGACCCAAGCCAGTCCCCACCTCGTCCTTAAAACGGACCTCTAAGATCGATATCTGGACAGAGGTGTCGTTCAGGACCCCGGTGGCTTGTTCCAACAATTCGTCCCGTCCTATTGTGATCTTCCGTTTGGGTATCCGGGGAATAGTCATCTCCCCTGTCTCACCCATAGTATCCTTCACCTCTAACACATTCATCATGGCACGAGCTCTGTCAAAAGTTGTACAATAGAAGATAGACCGCCGTGTCTGAAAAGAGAGGATCGTGGGACAAATTCTAGAGATCTCTTTGATCCAACCAGGGATAGAGGACGTGAGGACAATCATTGGTTCCTGTATGATCCTGTCAACCTATAGAAAGGTGTTAATAAACAATAATACTCACAAATTTGACAGCTGAAAGTGTCAAAATCGAATTGTGTGTCCCTGTTTACCCCTAATTAACAAGTGAAAGCTAATCTCTAAGATAATTTTGAAATATTCACCAAAAGGTGTGAAAACATGATTAATCATATGATAAATTAGTGTATTCACACTTAATAGATGTATTGACCAATAGAATTACAGTCTACATTCAATGTAAATACATAGTATGCCTTATTGCAAAAAGGCTACAATATGATTGGGCAAATTGAAATATGTGAAAAGGTGTGAAAATATACACATAAGAGAACAACAACAAAATAAGAAGAATCATACCTTAGCACTGAGTTTGGAGTTATGGAATGCTACCATATTGATCAATCTTCTGCCTATAAATGGTGAGTACAATAAATTCCATCTTTCATTCAAATGAAAGAGAATTGACAGAAGTTTTATAAACGGGACGCTGGGGTCGTTTATTGACCAATCTGAAGTGACTATGAGAGAAATATCCAGGAATAGGCGCTCCAGGAAAGTGTCAGATTTTGGGAGGATTTGTGTCGAGGGGGCAGGTTCGATTCTATCGGATATCTCTTTGGTTTTCTGTCTGATCCGGGCGGAGTGTCGTGTGGCGGGCTTTTTAGAAAGGTGTGAAGATTTAGCCATCTGTCTATAGTGGAGTGTTAGTGTCTGGGAGAGGTATGAAGAAGGGAGGAAAAAGGAGGTAGGGAGAGGTGTTTGTTCTTCACTTTGTGTCGCTCCGGTCTCTTGCTTGACTCGCATTTTACGCATCTATAATATTAGGATATAAACCATGGATGGATAGAATAGTTTGATAATTCTACAAATAATAATTCTAACAATCCATAGACCGCTAATACAGTGTAACCCGAGGTGTCAGATCCCAAATTAGGGGCAATTGGACCTGTAAGTGGACCATGGATTGTGATTGAGGGTCCCCAGGGTAGGGAAGGGTACAGGTACAAGGCTTTATAACATAACACTTCAAAACATGACATACCAATTCAAACATAGTGATGTTATGTGGCAGAACTTTATCATTGAGAAGGAATTCAAAGTTTGGACCGCTATCTCCTGTATCAACTATAAACATTCCCTCATCGGAACTATCACCTTCCTCAAAACTGTTGTCTCTAGATAGTCCCCTCATGACCAAATATTTCTCCACGGAGTAGAGGGTAGCAAGAGGATCAACTTGAATTGGACCTAAAAATGTGTTAGTTTCAAATAGTATATATTATAAGCGCCAGATAAATATATCAATGACTTTTAGTGCGGGAAATATAAATTCACGCGGGGAAACTTAAATTCAAGCGGGAATAAACTTTTTTTTGCTATGACAACAGTTTGATGTCTAAGGAATGCAGGAAAAATATGTGACTTACGTTTCTTCCATTCTTTGCTTTGTTTGTCACTCGAGTGGCGCACTAATTGACACTTTAACTGGTGATTATTTATGTATCTATAAAATTGCTGACTACCAGATAAATTGCCAAATTCACTCCGAGCTGGAAACTGTTCAGATTGGTTCACACAATTCTGTAAGATTTGGACTAGTTTCAGAACCGGTAAGGTGTCAATATCTGGAACTAACCAATCGGTTTTAAGTGGCACGCCAGGTGGCGGACTTTTGAAAAAAACATGCAAAAATTCCTGCCATACAACTCGATTTTCCGAAACCATTGGATTACAACTGAATATGCTTAGCAACTGATGAACGAGGTTGGAATGTGTAAGTTCAAATGATGACACGTTTATAGTTGGTTCCGTAATGAGATCACTTAGTTCCTGGAATAGTTCCAGTGTTGGTGTCAGTTTGTTACAAAGATTTGAAGCAATTTTCTTCAATATGTTTATTAGTTCATATGCTTGTCCATCTTCACTATCATCTGAAAAATGATTGATCAATAATTGAGTGCAGGTGTCAATTAGCCATTGGCGGATTTTCTCATTCTTGTTTACACCTTGCTAAAGTAAACAACAAATAAATAAACAAACAGATAACAAGGAATAAACAAACAAACCTGTTTGATATAGTGTCCAGCCAGGAAGTACGGATTAATGGGAGAGTCCGCCGGAGCGCTAGCAGGAATTCCCCTATAATGGAAGTAAGGAGGTATTGGGGGAGATTGATTAGAGTGAAAGTGGATTGTGTCCTGAGGAAGTGGCACACGTTGTGGCATGGAGGCTGTTGGGTGTTTCCTGAGGGAATGGGAGGGTGAGTATATCTCAGCGTCAGGTGTTGGCAGCGATGGGATCATTGGTGGTAAATGGACGGGAGCAATTGGACAAGGGGGAGGTGGTGATCCCCCAAACCCAGATGATTGAGATTTTCTACCAAACAGTTTTCCTAAAAAACAAACAAATAACAACAAATAAACAAATAACAAATAACAACAACCTTTTGTTCCTTTCCTAGAGGGCTCAGCCTGTTTGGGGACAGGTGCTGGCTGCATTCTAGCTGGCATAGGAATTACAACAGGTGGCACAAGTTGTGGCCTCGCTCCACCTTGTGGCAGGAATGTTGGAGCTATTGAAGCGACCGACGGCCAGCCAGAGGTCTGAAAAGGTGAAACATATGGAAAACCTAAACAAGAAATAATTCATAAAATAGACCCCCCAGGGGTGCATTAAATTTGAAGAAACTGAATGTAGACTGAGAGCCTATTTATACCTGACGGCACAGCAGGAGGAGAGCCTTGATTGGTTAATTGCATAGAATGAAATACAGGTGGTGGGAGAGATGACGGTAGGCTCAGTGAGGGAGGATTCTGATTGGGCATTGGGAGAGGCGGAGTTAGGCTTATAGGAGGATTGTCTTTTAACAATTCTATTTGATGGACAACACCTTCTTTACGGAAGTAAATAGTAAACAAATCAAGCTTGTCTAACAACAAACTTATTAGTTGTAAACAAGGGATAAGCACTGGGAACTCTTTTGAAGCGAGTAAGGCTGCTAGATAGCTTGACACCTAGAAATAAACAAAAATAACAACAAACAATATATTATCACCTGACCATGGGTAAAAAGATTGGGATCCACTGGTTTGACACTCTTCAATAACGTAACCCCTGTGAGAGGTATGTTCCCCATAAAATCCCCTGCCACAGTCAGATGGGAAGTAAATAGCAATTAACGGAACACAATCCACATACCGGGACGTCATGTAGTACTGCGTGTATGACATCTGATTGGGCCACACGGACCATTCTAATTATAGTTTGGAGACATTTCTGTTGGACAGTTGGACCAGGGGCAGCGTTAAGGATATCAAAAAGAAGCGGGAGGATCGATTGGAAGAGCTGTTGAGTTGTGTCCAAGTTTTCTATGACAGCTATTTCTCTGGGGTCCATTTCAGGTATTAGTTCCGGTTCCGGTGGATTTGAGGGTGCGTTTGGTCCGCTGGGCCCTTGTCGACGTATTGAACGCTCTGTGTTTGTGTTCCTAATCGTAAACAAGCAGTAAACAATACAAAATTGTAAAATATTCGTGTCAAAATTGAATTCCAAGTCCCTGTTTTTGAAATATTTACAAAAGGTGTGAAAATATGATTAATCATATTATAAATAACCGTATTTACGCTTATGTCAGGTGCACAATAAAGAGTATACATGCCACATTGTGTCTTAATCTCTAAAGGTGTGAAGAGACTGTTACTTACTTATTAATTTGTACCATATCTGTAAAATTCATAGAATATTCTCTACCAATTATAGGTAACGTCAGCTCCTTCTGTCCCTGTTGGAACGCAGTTTCGATCCTCCTACATTCCGCAGGGGAATACGGGTGCCAGGTAGAATCGTCCTCTTCCCATTCCCAAATGCAAAATAGCTTTACAGCACCTTCGTTGCTAAGGAGAGCTGATATCTCAAATATGCCGGTTTTTGGGAGTGTAGGCATTAGCTCACTGAGACAGTACAATATCTCAAAGAATTTGTTTGATCCAATTACCTGTAAACAAACAGACAAACAAGTAAACAGGCTGATAGATAAACAAACAAATAAATAAACAAACAAACAAGTAAACAAACAAATTCTAACCTGCTGAGTTTCAGCTGCCAATTTTCCTTGATTAGATCCACCAATCAAAAAGTTAAGAGTAGAACCGAAATTCTCAACAAACATTTGGGCGCCTAAACTAGGACAATATTGCGCCATAGTACCCAAAGTGTGAAGGACACTTTTCATGTGGTACTCTGTCAGACAGGGAGGGGTCGATAGGAGCAATTCTTGTATCCTTAAGAGTAACCCATGCTCTGTAAGTGCTCGCATACAAGATGAATCTGTTCTCAGGTTCTCAGTTAATTTAGAAAATGCGTTACAAGCCGCTTCCAGAGCTCTTCTATCACCCTAGAGACATATGTAACTATTAATCCCATTGTGACCCTATGACAGAGGGTCTCTTGTTTTAACTAACAAATAGGAGAGTACTCACGTGTGGATTAAGACACTGTGTCAGTATAGTGAGGCCATTCGCGACACGGGGGAAGTTCTGGGGGGTGACAGCGGTACAACAATTAGCTGCCACATTAAGTGAGCTCCTCTTAGCATTTACAGAAAAGAATTCATAGTATTGAAGGACAGTGGACACACCGCCACATTCCAACACGTCTAATGCATGTTTCTGTGCTGCTAATAATTCTAGCGCAGAGAGTGCTTGCTCGGCTACATCTATGTATGTAATGTTCTCTAGTTTCTCCAGAAGAGGAGGAATTGCATCCAATATTAGAGACGTGGATCTAAATGAGTAAACAAGTAAACAAGAAGGGAAACAAGTAAACAAGAAGGCAACAAGCAAACAAACAAACAAATAACCTTGGTAACGCTTCCATTAAATAACAAAGAGCCCTACAGGAATGTAACATCAGCTGATCGTTATGATCTGCTTTCAGTAGTTTAATTAGTGCTGGTACTACAACCTTAATTGGTAACCCTCCTAGAGTATCCTCACTCCCTAGTAACAGCATCTAAACAAGGGAATTTAACATAAAAGATTATAGAATGAATATAAAGGAGTTTCACACCTGTGTAAGTTCGACTAGACAATCGAATTGGGTAGCTTCATCTTGACCCTCTTGGATACCGGCGATCACTTGCCCCATAGAGTCATCAACACCTGTCTGGGCCCGTCCGATACTCTTGAGGAATTCCATAAACTTGTTGGGGTGGTCCGCGTGTTGTTGCATCATAACTGAGAGGGGTGGTGCTAATAAATCGTCGCTTGGTTCGTCAGGAATGTTCCTGTCGAATTCCGCGTCTAGGTAGTCTTCCATTGTAGGCTATAAATAGAATATTAAGTAAACAAGTAAATAAATAAGTAACCAAACAAGTAAACAACTCACTTTATTAGGATCCATTCTAGCTTTAGATCGAGAAGAAGTAGGTCTGTCAATTGGTTCCGGTTTAGAAGAAGTTGGTTTCAGTTTCAGGTTATCTTCTAAGGAATGTGTGTTCCCCGTTTTGAATTGGTTCCTTGGTTTCGAGACTTGTTTATTGGAATGTTGTCTGGAGCGAAGCTTGCGATCGGATTTGAACTCTAAAACCCGAAATTTCTTTTGTGGTAACTATTGGAATTGGAACTATGAAAGGTGTGAAAATATACATATTTAATTGTTGAGAAAATGATGGAAAAACAACTGGAACAATAAAAGTGGGATTAATGTGGCATGAAGGTGTTAGAATATGTCGCGAGGTAACAATACCTTTTGATTTGAATTGGAACTAACTGGAGTCACTAATGAATCAGATTTGTGTAATGAAGATAGTTCTGGTTCGGTATCAGAACTCGTATCAGAATAGGCGCGGATTCTTTTGTGAATTGGAACCTTGTTAGTTTCAGTTCTGGGAGTTGGTTCCGATTCTTCACTTGATGTAGTATATACTGGAGTAGGCTGTGTCGGCTTGAACCGGGGGGAAAATCGACTTCTTTGGAGATTCGGACGTTTCAGAAATGGGACCTTTTTCTTGGGTCGAACTATTACGGAACTGAGATGACCTTTAGTACCAGTTGTTGACACCTTTTGGTTGTTATCAAATTCGGGGATTTTTTTAGACTTTTTGACAGAATCCAATCGTTTCAGATAATTTTTAGATTTTTGTGAGTTTAACGAAGAAATAATTTTCAAGTTTTTTACAGGATTTCTTTTGACAGAAGTTTTGTCCATTAATATGTCAGCTCCATATGGCTAAGATGTTAAGACGACACAATATTCAATCAGGAGGGGACAGGGGACAGGGGACAGGGGACAGGGAAGAGGGAAGAGAAGGTATTTGACCTCTCTCAATATTTATGGACAATATTTCAAAAATATAAAGTAACTAAAAGTGTCTAAGACATGGCGTGTGCCACTTTTCACACTATAGGACAAATATTATAAATGATTCACTATAAGAGGGACGCCTTCAGCCACATCCTCTCCACGGGGGGGCCGTATTGGACCCAAAATGACCTTGGGTGCAAAGCTCTACAGCTCATTTGATGGGAATATGATATTCTAGAACCAATGAGATATCACTTCACAAAAATAACACCGTACAAGCACCCAGGGTACAAGATGGTCCCATTACAAGAGATCAGTTACTCATGGAACAGGTCTTCAAGATAAGAGGCCACATTATGAGCCACTATATCATGCCACAAATGCCACATTCACATATGTTCACTTTGTTTAACAAATTCCAACATTTTATACAGAATAATAAAAGCCTATTTAGTATGGACAACTTTAGAATATTACACTAACAGAAAAATGATAACGACACTATTCAGCTGAATTGTGGCAGTTTGTGGCATGATTAGGCGCTTCATTTGTGGGATAATTTAGGCGCGGGAATGATATTATATTGTTGTGTTACAAATATGATAAATACTCACCCAGAGTAGTAAATAATAACAATTGTGGATTAGTAAACAATATTAAAATTTTGGATAAATAAAATTATAAATTTTAGAGAGAAGTAAGCTAAGTTTTGGGTGCAAAAGGTAGCGACACAATGTGGCAGGTATTCGTGACACCAAAATGTGTCTAAAATGCGACATAAATCAATTTCCCTAATTAGTTTTGTAAACAATATGCAACTATTTATTGATATATCCATCCATGGTCCAAAGTCAGAAAAATTATACACAAAAATACACTCAGATCCAAATTGGAATTATCCACGGTGATAGTTTCAGTTATAATATTTGTAGGGTTACTTAATCATATCCATGGACTGAAAAATACTCATATGGTTATTTAAAGTGGCATAAATGTGTCACAATAAACAAGTTTACGAACAAAGAAATTATCACTAAATATACAAAAATAATTAGACGCAATATGGCCAATTTTCAACCTGCAATTGTTCACATATATTTACAAACCAAATTGGAACTATTTCATAAACACGGTTTTTCGAAATTAACCGCTAAAATAATGGCGCCAAATTTACATATATGAATATTCCACAATTTAGTGACACACTCCAGATGGCTTAAGTTTGAAAAGCAACAGGCTATGCCACAATAAGATGTGAACCTATACCATAACCAATATTATATCTGAAAAGATAAACACATTCAATTCTCAAAATTGTATTACAATATTGAAAGTTGTCACCTGAATAAATGGCGCCATTTAAAACCACCCACACTATACAATATCATATTTAATCACATTTCTATAACTGCCACTTCTACATAAATTGTGGGTTCAGATTTTCTGGTAGTTGCCGAGTGGCATATGCCACCAAAATGTGTCACAAAGTGGAATTTATCAGTTTTGTAGATATGCTATGTGACTATGTCTCAATAAAATATCTTAAATACAACATTCCATTCCATTCCATTTCTATGGTTGCTATGTAAGGATTGTCCAGTTTGGATTTAATTATGGGATTATAGCGTCCACTTAACACTATTTGGAAGAGAGATGGGAAGTGGAGTGAGGACACATTTTATACATTTTTGTCAGCAAAAGTGTTGCTCCTAAGAAATGATTGGTTAATTATTTAGGCGCCTAATATTGGAACTGACTTCTCTAGATAACGCGCCTAAATACAGCGCCTAATTATGCAAATATTAACCAATAGAAACGAACATTTTAGGCGCGGATTTAATTTTCTAAGCTGGGGAAAATTATTTCCCAAAATAAAACTGTTTGTACAAAATATAAATCTTACAAAAGTGGTCTCTCTTTCCTCTGTACACAAGCGACACAATAAAGTGGCAGTTATAATTGTGGCGGAATATTAAGATTATTCCATTAGCTAAGTAATATGAACTTTGAGATAAGATCAAAGAAATGACTAGTCGTGTTAAGTCATCATATTAGTGGCAGTCTTAACAATGGAAAGATGCCAATTATTGAAAACTTACAATTAATATTTGTAAACACTCTAACTATTGAGAAGACAATTTTCTATTAATTTTGTCTCAAAAAGTGGCGAGCAAGTTGTGACACAGTAAACTAAGCCACATATATAAAGTGGAGGCCATATTATACCTGTAAATTGACTGGTCGACATGTTAAGTGGCTAGTGCCATTTATAACTTTATTCATCTGTAATAGGAACTATCATTTATAGTTCCACTTTGTATATATTCTACATTTTCAGGAATATATGTTTGTTTGCGATCATAAACTGACTGCTTCTTAGACGTGGCACATGTGGCACACAGGTGGTTTGGTTTGGACCACTTCTTCCAAATTGGCTGCAAAACATGAATTCAAATGAATAAATACTCAAAATTGATTGGCTAATTGCAATACATTTACATTTCATAACAAGGATAATTATCACTGATAATTTAATATTAGAGTTAATATTTCCCCGCCAAACTGGAACTAACCATAATACAGTTATGTCTCTAGAGTTATGCGTAATACTTACACATGTTGTGGCTATGTCCACCTGAATTATTAGCAGCTATTCTGTGATATTAGAGTAATCATATTATTTGCATTTATTAGCTAGCTTCTTAGCAACGAGATGTTACATATGGTATGTAGTAAGGTGTATAATTTATCAGAAATTCCAGGGTCTTATCAGGGGTTTGTGCTCCAAGGGGCGAATTAGTGAAAATGTCAAAATACACTTTCTTGCACTACAGGACACATTTTGACTTGGATGGCAATATCTTTGTATAATATCCGCCGCTAAGCATTAATGGTTATTTGAATATGGAACTATAGGCGCAACTATAGTATTTCTACAAATATGCGAAGTTAAAATAATCACACTTATCTCAAAATATGCAATAAGCATGTTTAATGCAAAATTGACAAAATTACAAATATTTTATGCAAAAAATGTAAACTTTTATAATAAACAATTTTGGGGGAAATGCGCGCCTAAACTACAGCTGTAATTTGTCGAATACAAATATTAATGTTTGTGAAATAAATGTATTTATGAAATATGATTATGGAACTAACAGTGGAACCAATAAAATACACACATGCACAATTTGGAAGTTCTCTATAATCCGAAAGTGTGTCTGGCGAATTTATCTATTACACACATCCACCTGCACGAATCGACAATTCTCCATTCGGACCCGATTTCACTTCCAACAGCTGTCAGGTTCTATAATTACGTTAAAAGACTGAAATGATTGGTTAATTATTTAGGAATTCAATGGCATAATTACAAGTAATAGCTGGGTAGATTGACCAATCAACATCTGGCTTTACAATGTAACCAAATTCAAACAGATTTAATATTTTCCAAAATATCAACCAATCATATTCCAGAGTTAAATTTAAATAATTGTGGGTGTTCCCATAATTAAACTTGACCAATCAACTGTTTTGCTTTCTCAAAGCATTTGATTGGTAGACAATGTGACCAATAGAATTACGACATTTAATTGATTAAGTGGATATTATAATAATATTACGCGCGTCAAAAGATGGAATGGTGTGAAAATATGCATAAACAATTTGCAAGACTGACATATGGCTGATTTTGAAAACATATTAGTACAAATTAGCGCAAGAACGTACAAGAGATTGAGGCATTAAATATTCGCATAAATTCGGAACTCCGTCCGAACCGACGTTTTCAATGAGTTCACCCATTTGGAATTATTGGAATTATTTACAGCTGTATGACTATAACCTTTGTTATTGTTCAAAAAGGTAAACATGAGTGACGCGCCAAGGTATTGGTGTCAGTTCCACAAAGTGTAAATTTGTAGAGAAATTTTGAGAGAAAAATTATTGTATTGGAACTTAAAGTGTGAATTTATTGTTATTAGTTCTGGTTATGGAAATATTCAAATTAGTAGCGGGGTCATTGAAATATTAGGCGCTAAAGTTAATTGTATATTTCATAAATGTGAATAATAATAGAATTTACAATATATTCTAATTTAACTCAAAGCAAAGTTCAGGCCACGAAAAAGGTGTTATAAATTCATATACACACACAATAGACTCTGCTCAATAGGGTCACACCGGTGTCAGAGGGGCAGTGGTCCTCCGGGTGAGCTGTCCCCCCGGACTTGTGGCACTAGGGTGATATGTCCCCCGGACCTCTGGCACTAGGGTCAGTAGTCCGGGGGACATCTGACCCAAAGTGGGGACTACTGACCCTAGTGCCAGAGGTCCGGGGGGACACTCCACACTAGTGCCATTCGTCGGCGGGACTCCTTGCCCTAGTGTCACTAGTCCGGGGGACATTTGGCCCTAGTGCCACTAGTCCGGGGGGACAGAATTTAGGGAGGACACATGACACTACCACACCGGTACCAGAGACCATTTGACCCGATTAACTGGAGTAATTTAACACTATTTGTATGGTTCTGTTTCTGGCCAACTGACCCGAGTGACAGGTGTCTATATTAATCGGAGTCAATTCTATTTACTTTTTAAGGGCTATTCCTTTGTCAGGGAAATTTTGAAATTCCCTGAATATAGTGAATCTCTGGGATAAGGGACTAATATGTTACCCTATCAGATTTGAGGGTATACCCTGATGTCCTCAGGGTGCATACTTGCTGTCACATATTCTCTAAGTATGAAAATATGAAAATATGCAGAAACTCAAATATTTCCGAATTTATACTAAAATAGTACTTCAGGGTATACCCTCGAATCTGATAGGGTAACATATTTGTAACCTTTCTCAGCGATGATTGGAGGTGTCGTTTAGACACTAGAGCCACTTTCTAAATGCGCCAGCTGCCACATTTCGCCACACTTTATAGCTCTTATCAGTAATTCCAACCAATCGATTGCTTCCATTTTGCGAACTATCATTGCAGAATATATTTTTGTGTAAAAGACAATTTAAAAGGTGTGAAAATAGTGTCGCCCAGAAACTAATCACGAATCTAAATATAATACTAATCCCTTAGAATTACAGTCTGCTAAATTCAGCCATTTGGAAGCCAAATTATATAACAGATGTATCTGAATAGAAGCCACTTTAAAATGGCACAGGCCACTATCTAATTATTATCAACATACTTCTTTAGAAATAATTCGCTAAAGATTCTAACTGATTATCGACTAGGTGTCGGAAATATATGGTTTCAATTTGTATGTTGTTATGAGAGCATTTTGAGAAGGTATATACATATGTATAATTGATTAATCATGATCTGACACCTCTTGGAAGGATTCAGGCTAGACAGTTTTGTGTTCTTAGAATCTCTTTCAAGTATTGTTACTTTTGAGACTTAATTCTGAGAATGTGTCACTTTGAGTGTCTGGGAAATTGTGTCACTGGTTATGTGTGCCACTTTAGCCATAATGTGAATTATGTTAAGAAGAAGGAGGAGAAAACTGATCTGATTCTAATTGGGTAATCTTGTGTTCTAGGGCGGGAAAATCGATTTTTTGGCGGGATATATCATTTTAGTATTAGTCTTTCCTACAATAAGGCGGGAATTTTGGCGGGCTTCAGCGGATTTGAGGCTTAATAAATATATTCAAGATGTATAAAGTCTGTCGCTATTTTTAGAACAAAGAAACATTTTTGAGGTTTGACACCTTTACTGACGTATTATATTACGCAATATTATATATATACGATTATTATTGACTAATTGTATATTTAGAATTATTCTTCTAATCAGAAACCTGTTTGAAGAAAACTCATTGCTAATGTCTAATTATTCCAAAGTGTGAAGCAATAAAATGCTACGTAAGTAATTATTCATATATTTGTTCTAAGTGGCGCGTGAATTCAAGAATTCAATAAAATGCATTTTGTGCATATTTTGATGAATTTTCATATTTTCAGCTGATTTATACAAAAATAGTAACAAAACAAATATTTGTGTATTAAAATGCTCCAAAAATGTTAGATTCTATTTCTACATACCATTTGCTCCATAATTGCTACTATAGCAACCAAAATACACTATGGAATGTTAATATACAACTGTGTACTCAAATGCTATGTTAGAGATGGCCCGAATATATCCAAAAGAGCAGAATCCACCCTAATGGATATATTTTATATTTCTCAAGTATTTAGAACATTCCTTAATAGCTAGTTGTTGCTAACCACAGCATTTTTTCAATATAACAGATAGGAAAGCCCGCCTAAAGTATTTGCTCTTGATTTGGTTTCAATTGATAAGTTTATTTTGCAGAGAAGTGATAAAATGTAAATTTACATATTATTTAATTAGGAATTGGCACAACTATCTCTCCAGCCAATCAAATACTAGCCTGAATCAGTCATATATTGACCCAATCAATTGTGAGTGTTTCTAACCAATCAAATTTCATAGTTTCGAACCATAAAATTAGCAAATATAATCTCAGCTCTAATTTGGTAATTGTTCTGTAAAATATGTAAATAACAACAAAATATTCAAAAAGCAGCTTTTTGAAATTGGAGCTATTACATATTGTCCTGATTGGTCATTGGTCAGATTTTGCATATTAAAATATAATAATTTGCATATTTAGACATGATTCCCTAGCAACGGCTGTGTATACCTAATAACCAATCAGATTGCTTCATAATTATTCAACAATTTGTGGCTGGAATATGATAAGGTGCTAAAATATGATTAATCACGTGTGACACAATGCGATAGACTTCAGTGGTGCAAATAAACAAGAGGGCGATATTTGCATAATTTTAGGTTGCAAATATGACAGGAGTTACGATCTCTTTAATTAAAATTCGCTACCTACACAATTCAGTTCATCAAAGGATAATATGGACAGCTGTGAATTTCACTGAGTCACTAAAATTGTCCAAAATTGGCTCAAAATCTAATTGCGGGGAATATAAGCGCTAATTTATAAAATATAGCTAAAATCTGATTGGGTAAAAACGCCAAAAACTGATTGGGTAAAAACGCCAAAATCTGATTGGGTAAAATAGTGAATAAAATTCTATTTTAGGAACTTTAATTGACAAACAATTCTCTGTCACTTAAAAGATGAAAAGACAACAAATTACAGGACATAACAAACAAATCTTGTTGTTGTTATTATCTGTATATTATATATTAATCACCTTTTGAGATAACAAAATTGTCCTTCGAAGACTTCAAAAGTTTTTGAAGAAAAGTTCTTTTGATAAAAGTGTCCATATATTCTCATAAATTAGATAATTCAATTAGTCAGGCGACAATCTATCAGACTTATTCCAAACATAAAATACGAAACCATTGTACAAAGGAATAGGCGCTTGAATAGTGGCAGAATATGTCGCGATTGCTGGCATTAGTGTTTGAAATGGCACAATTATATATTCGTTAGGAAGTGTTCTTAGCTAATTTTGTATATTCATAATTATTGTTTACATATTTGGTGTTTGTTTACATTTTAAAGTTCCTGATTGGTTGATTTTATTCGTTGAATACTATTATGGGATAATTCTTGTTAATTAATTGTTTTTTGCATAAAATTCTAAGAGTTGGACAAAAGTAAACACAA
Source organism: Oopsacas minuta (assembly GCA_024704765.1). Lineage (NCBI taxonomy): Eukaryota > Metazoa > Porifera > Hexactinellida > Lyssacinosida > Leucopsacidae > Oopsacas > Oopsacas minuta. The sequence goes on along the minus strand of JAKMXF010000322.1, from coordinate 105,889 downwards.
ACAAAAATACACAAATAAAATCGGGAATATGTTGAAAAAACAAATAAACATCAAATTAGACAAACGAACAAACAACAAACAAACAAACAAACAAACAAATAAACAAGAGGAATCGTATAGATATACTAACAACATTTCTCACATGTACACTTAAACGAGAAATTCAATTCAAAATATATTTTACAAAAACTTGCAAATTTTCACACAAACTCCACAGGCCACATTCCTCTTATTTTCCCTAGCAACGCTCAGGAATTTAGTACCCAGGTGCACAAATTGGCCACTCAATCGGCCCAATACTGAAACTATAAATTGGCGAACTATAAAAGGACCAATGAGTGAAAATAAATCATAAATTAGTGAATATAACAATTATACATTAACAGTTGTGTTTAATGAGATCAGCCACTCCTCAGTACACATATCAGCCCAATATGGCTATGTCACCAAACCCATACAACCTAACAACCACCTCGACACAATCTGCTCCCTGGATACAAACCTTAAATGGCGCAATTAACACCACAGAAGTGGACAATCACACCTTTTTACGAACTCAACAATCCCATCAAAGTCCAATTCAATCTCAACAAGGATTCATTGCAATAAATCCTGCTCAAAAAGTGTTCCCATATGATGCGCCCAATGGGTCGATTATGTACCAAGCAGCCACACCTTATAAGAGCCACTTTTTGCAACCATGGCAAGGATATGGCCTTCCAAGTGGTATTCCACAACCGACACATTTTAACATCTTCCAAAATCGGAACGATTCATATCAGACTCAGAGCTCTGTTAAAGCAATGAACGATTTTTCCTTCCCTCATCGCCAGGTCGATGTGTTGTCCAAATCGGTAAAGCGTCCCAAAAAGACCCATAAAGCACAAGCCATCGATGTACCAAACGATCTTAAGGAGCCGACCCAACCGGAAATGGAAGGTTTTGCAAAAGAATTCAAACAGAAGAGGATCAGTTTTGGATTCACTCAAGCTGATGTTGGTAACGAACTCGGAAAATTATACGGGAATGCCTTCAGTCAAACGACAATCTGTCGATTCGAGGCAATGCAGTTGTCCTTCCGAAATATGTGTAAACTACGTCCGATCCTCTTGCATTGGCTTAATGAAGTCGATTCTAGGAAGAACAACAACTTAGCAAGTGAAAAACACGAAATAAAGCGTAGAAAGAAAAGAACCTCTCTGTCCTCACGGTGTCGTGGGCATCTAGAGAGACAATACAGATACCAACCTAAACCATCTGCTCTGGAGATCTCAGATATTTCTATGCAACTAAATTTAGAAAAAGAAGTCGTGCGCGTTTGGTTCTGTAACAGGAGACAAAAAGATCGACGGCTCAAGGGAATCACACCTCTGTCCATTCATGAAATGAATTGTCGCGTGCCACTTCAAAACGAATCCAGACACCCAATCATACGTATGTCACCCATGGGTTACAATTCGCCGTTACAAAATAGCCCAATTAGCAACACATCTTTAGTTTGTAACAATAATTGTGGCGAACAATTGGGCAGCAATTCTGGTACATCTTTATAATATTGAAACACGGCTATTTGATTGGTTGAATGTTGTTTATGTTTTTATTGTTATTTGTTGGAATAAATTATTCAATTTCAATTTTACTATTTCTCTAATTTAATTATTGACACTTTCAGTATTGGCGCCAATATTAACATTTAGGCGCGATAACTTTTCACTTAGGCGCCATAATAATAATTTAGGCGCGAAACATTTCACTTAGGCGCCATATTTGTTTTTAGGTGCGCTGCGATCTATGAACAAATTACATTACAGTTTACAAAATATAATTAGAATTTGCAGCATGATATGGAACTATAAGTGATATAATGTGGAACTAAAATGACTTAATGCTCCATCAACTTCTGCCCCAGATAATGATTAGATAATTTATATGCGTAACACCACAATAATTGATAGAGAATAACATGTGCTTATCTCATGCAACCCTGCAATCCGATTGGCTATCGCGGTTACACCTGATAAGGTACCAGCTAACCCGTAGAAATGATTGGCTAATAAGTATCAGGTAACATATTTGAATTTAACCTAATAGGAAATATGAGACTGTTTGGAGAGATGGGTTCTACTACTCTTTGGTCAATTAGCAAACCAACTGGTTTCAGTTTGAGTTAATTAGTTTAATAATATCATGAGAGGGTTGGCTATGGTAACACGATATTCACAGGTATGTGGTACTCCCATGGGAGCATTTATCTACAGCTGATTCATAGCGGGCACAAGAAAATTATCCACTTAACTTAAATGGAATGTGGCAACTCATTTATAGTGTATACTGGTTATAAGAACACCCTAGGAGTAGCAATACATCCTCTTATAACCGGTATAAATATACAGGAATATATGAGAACCTGTTTCCAGAGGATGGTGTCATATATTTCATGTTCTATCATTATACAACACTTGTATACTTGCATTCCAGACGCGTTTTAACGTTACTAAGCATCAGAGACAGCTGAGATATATGATTCATTTACACTAATACTTTTAAGCATGATTATGAACTGGAAAATTTGCAACAAAAATCCAATGAATCGTTAACATAGACTGATAATAAATACGTATGTTGTTTGTTTGTTTGTTTTTGCAGTTGTTTGTTGTTTAAATAAAAATTTAGACCAATAGATTCCAGTTTTACATCTCCATACTTCCTATTAACATAGGATTATACTCTACAATCTGATTGGCTAATATGACACTATTATTTTCACCAAAATAACCATGGATTATACCAAACTAATTTAATGAATTAAGAACTCAATTAACGCGTATGTATACTGGACTATGGATATTGATAAATATACTGGACTATGGATATGATAAATATACTGGACTAAGGATATTGATAAATATACTGGACTATGGATATTGATAAATATACTGGACTAAGGATATGATAGATATACTGGACTATGGATATTGATAAATATACTGGACTATGGATATTGATAAATATACTGGACTAAGGATATGATAGATATACTGGACTATGGATATTGATAAATATACTGGACTATGGATATTGATAATATTATAGTAAACAAGTTGCAATCAACAAACAAAACAAAATACACATAGTGCGATTATATTATGATATTGTAAGTAATATATATTTGGTTCCAATTGGAACTAAGATTATAATTAGTCTAGACGGGTCATATAGTTATACATAATAATTCCAATTCAGGTTATAAATCAAAATATAACTGTATCCAATTTGTGTTCATATTACCACCCCCTGGGTGCAAATTTGCAATCCCATTGATCCAATTAAAGAGAATATAGTGTCCTCTTGGGCTGCAGAACACATTGGACACATTTTACAGTCTCTTGAGGTCAAATTTGGACACTTTTTCGACCCCTATATAGAATAATCTCGACTAGAAATCCTAGAAACTCCAATTGTCTAAAGTTATAGATTCAATTGTTTTCGAACCCTATCAAGTTCTTCCCAGCCATACTGCCACCAAGTCGACACAATGAGGCCATATGACACCTTTCACTGCTACACAATACATAACTTAATTAGCATCAATATGTATATAGTGTTTATTATTCACACTTGCTTGAGATACAATTGAAAATAGCTGGCTGATTATATGCATTGGAAATTCACGTATAAATTCAGTGAGTTGCAATAGATTATTCAAAGATAATTCATTAATTAGTTATGGTTCCAGTTTGGACGGTTTTATGCATATTAATTGGAGGTTTGTTTGTTTGTGTATTTATTTGTTTACTTGTTTGTTTGTTTACTTTTGTAGCTGTTACGCCTGTTTTTGTTGTTGTTTGTTAAGGCAAATTATTTTACTAAAAGTTATGCAAGCGCTTTTGGACATTTGTTTCCAAATATTATTGTTGTTGTTGTTGTTACATTTGTAAATGGTGCTAAAAATATGTATTTATGGTTACTTCATAGGCTTGTTGTCTTGAATTTGTTTACAAATATTTTGTTGTTTACTCTTTACTATTGTTTGCTGTATATTCTTAACAAGTAATCAAATAATCATATTTCTATCTTATAGTGTCGCGCGCCACATTTTTAATCCATCCACAAAGCCAGTTTGTGGAGCTTGGCTCAAATGTGTCGCTAAATTGTCGCTCTTTGGACACATCTGCCCTCATAATATTTGAACACAATCTGACAGTTATCCCAACAATAGAATCAGAGAGATTTTCACAGCTGATTAGTTACGAAAATGGTAGTTTGCAATTAAAGAATATCACACCTTTTCACGCTGGAGAATATGTGTGTCGAGCAGTGATTAATGCCACTTTACACTTTACATCTGATATTGCAACTATCACAATAGCAGGTTTGTTGTCTGTCTGTGTTGTTTACTTGTTTGTTTACTTGTTTGTTTGTTGTTTATAGTGCCTCCTACAATTTCATCGAATCTAATTACAGCTGATATAAGGAATACATTTACAGCAGGCAATCAATACCGCATTCCATTCTCCTTCACTGGTACTCCGGAACCAAACTTTGAATTACTGGAACTAACACCTAATGGTCAAGAATTCGTAGAAAAAGGACCAGCCAATGGGAACGTCTTCAGCTGGGTAGGCGGGGAATTAGAAATTAAAGCGCCAATTCCAACTTTGAGCGGGTTTTATAGAGTGTTAGCTAGTAACCAATTTGGTACAAAAGAATTTGATTTTGAGCTAGAGTTTACAGGTTTGTTTGCATATGTATAAATCATAAAAACAACAATATGAACTATGTTTTCTTTAGTTCCAGTTAATTATGGCATTTCAGAGATACAAACATTTCCAAACAAGGATTTTTTCAGTTATGGAGAACAGCTGACTTTATCTTGTATAACGGAACAATCAAATGTGATTGGTTCCTGGTATAAACAAGAAGATAACGGAGATCTCATAGTCAACATTCCAGGATCAACGGTGTCTCTTAGCAACGGGAACCTGTCATTGGAATTCCAGAATTTGACCAGAGATAATTCAGGTGTCTATGTGTGTCGTTTGAAAAGTGGTTTGAATGGTTTGACAGTTGACGAGGCGATTAGAGAAATAATTGTATTTGAGGATTTATCCGATAAAGTCCCACAGCAGATGGCCGTGCCACTTCACACCTTCGGCGACACATGGATATCTGTCAATTGGACTGAACCCAAATCACCAAAACCGTAAGTAAACTTGTTTACTCTCTGTAGATAAACAATCAATTCTTAGTATTGCAATTGGTATGCTATGGAATTTGTGTCCTCATCCAGATATGTACTTTTAAAAGTGAGACGCCTCATAGCCCCAACTCAAGGTGTTAAGTAAATTGTGTCGGAATTGGATATAGCTTACCCATCAGTTTCATTCTTATCATCTCCTTAATTATTTTGACCCAAAAACTGTGAAAATATTATTAATTCATGAACTTAGCAATTTGATTGGGCGTTTAAGAGTATCAATAAATGTGTAGTCTACATTTATGTTAATTCTATTTTTAGAATAACAACATACCATTTGAATATAACCGTTGTTAGCGAAGAAAATACGAAAGTACAGACAATTGAGAAGGACTTATCAGCTGATTTGACCTTTTATAATCAAACTGAACTTTCTTATCTGAATTCAGGTAAATGTTAGAATAATTGTTACAGGGCCACTTGAAGGAATGATTCAAGTGGCATTTGTGCCACATTATACTTGCAAACCACTTGGAGTTAACTTTATATTCAGCGGGAAATAGAATTCCCGGAGATTTTCGTTATTTGCAATGTTTCTGGATATTTTCGGGCGTAATCAAGTTGGTAAGTGATGGTGGGGATGCCACTATTGCCATACCTGGGTGGATTATATAAGACTAGTTTGGAAAAATCAGTATGTAGAGTTACAAGGTGTGAAAACAATAAACAACAATTGCACTATTGTAATAAAATGGCAGATTGTGTCACATAAGAGGGATTATGTTTCTAATAATATTAGTGTATAATTAACAAATCTTTACCAAATAGGATTCCTACATATTATCCAGATCTCAGCTTCAAATCAATTCGGTAGAGGAATCAATTCGGAACCAATTCTCCTACAATTGGATAGAACCCGAACTATAAATCTTTTGGATTGGGCGCCAATTATTGCGGGAGTTTTAGGCGCCATTTTCCTGGTGGTTTGCTCAACAAGTATTCTGTGCTATCTGATATGTTATAGATGTTACATAAAGAGGACCAGAGCAAATGCCTTTAAAGGGTCAGAAAAATTGGACGATTTGAATGTGGCAGAGGTGAGTAATTGTGCCACTTTAGTGGGTGTTAATTGGCCAATTAATTACGAGGGAAATGTGTTAATATACTATTAATTGATTGGTTGTTTCCTATTCAACTCTGCAAATTGATTGGTTAGCTTATCACAAATCCAATTTGCAACCTCGCACTTGATTGGTCAATGATTTAATTCACAAATAGCCATATAAACCTGTAAATTGATTGGCTACTCAAACTGTTATGTTAACTTGATAATGTGATTGGTTGTCTTACATACAATTATAACGGAACTAACCACTAAATACCTGCGAAATAGAGTCAAAACGTGAAAAACGTCCAAGGACATGTCTCTTAGACCAAATTTCTAATGATTACAACTGAAACATCGCCACCATCTCGCATATCTTTTGTAAGAATGAATTGCTAATTTATGAGAATTGAAAATCATTTTTACTCGTGGGTGAAGATCAAATTTGATTGGTTGATAAGAGTATAATTGGATTATTGAATATTGTGTTAAACATATGGAAATGCAATATTTTGAAATAACAAGTTTGTGTTATTTGCGATATTAAGTTGTCGCTTACAAATGAAGTAATTCAGATTTATTCTATTGTTACGTATATGCAAAATATTTACAATTCTACCAATCTAACTAACAGACAAATAAACTAACTAACAAACAAACAAACAGAGTAACTAAAACACAAACAAACTTAATAACAACAATATTCCAGAAAGGGAACGTGAAGAAATACATCGATGAACCAAATGGCTACATAGTTACCAATCTGCCACCCAGCTATGAAGTGTCAAGGGAAGGAGTAGAGCTTCAAGATATAGTGGAGGAGACCAATACTACAATCAGCTACAGGGCAACTATTGAGAGCATTCCTGGAAAATTGGAACATGGCGCGTTTGCCAAAGTTAAACTACTTAAAGGTAATATAATTATAAATTTGGGCGCGTAATATGGTATAATTGTGCGGGTAAATTTGTATTTATGCATACAATGCTGAATTTTAGGCGCCGAATATTTCAATTGTATATTTATGTAAATATGTTGAATACGCAAAACAAAATATTTTATTTATGTAAACACAATTTTTGTGCATCAAAAATCAATAAAATTTGATAGCACAAACGTGTCAAATACAGAGTCAGAGTCATATACGGAGTCATATACGGAGTCATATACGGAGTCATATACGGAGTCATATACGGAGTCATATACGGAGTCATATACGGAGTCATATACGGAGTCATATACGGAGTCATATACGGAGTCATATACGGAGTCATATACGGAGTCATATACGGAGTCATATACGGAGTCATATACGGAGTCATATACGGAGTCATATACGGAGTCATATACGGAGTCATATACGGAGTCATATACGGAGTCATATACGGAGTCATATACGGAGTCATATACGGAGTCATATACGGAGTCATATACGGAGTCATATACGGAGTCATATACGGAGTCATATACGGAGTCATATACGGAGTCATATACGGAGTCATATACGGAGTCATATACGGAGTCATATACGGAGTCATATACGGAGTCATATACGGAGTCATATACGGAGTCATATACGGAGTCATATACGGAGTCATATACGGAGTCATATACGGAGTCATATACGGAGTCATATACGGAGTCATATACGGAGTCATATACGGAGTCATATACGGAGTCATATACGGAGTCATATACGGAGTCATATACGGAGTCATATACGGAGTCATATACGGAGTCATATACGGAGGTAGAATTGGCTAGTCATCAGCTTTGAATGACAAAATATTCAAAGGAAAAACAGCATTGAAATGAATACATACACATTTGTAGACACAGTTTAGTGGACTTAAGTTCAATCATAACAGATTCTGGCTAGTCAGTTGATTGATAAGACATATGAGATCGGACAGAATTGTAAATTATAAGAAATGTTGGCGGAAGCATTTTGTGTAGGAAATATTATAAAATGATTGGTGGAATCAGTGATAATATCGAGTAATTAAATTGCAGGGGAGGTTGCAATTTAATTGGTTGAAATATCTTCTGATAACGACCAATTAGATTACAGGGATGGATCATTTTAATTGGTTGGAATATCTGATAACATCGACCAATTAACTTGCAGGGAATTGATGGCTAAGTGCTGCTGCATAGCTTGAATTTGATTCGTCAATTATTCTTTAGATAAAGTGGATAATTCAGATCTCAAAACTCTGATCAGTGAGATGGAAATGATGGCAGTAATTGGTTGCCATCCAAACATCACAGGATTCCTCGGAGCATGTACTACAGGTAAAATCTAACTTCCAAACACCAATATATTGATTACAAAGGAATCGACCTACAAGTCAAAAGTATAACATCATTCCCAGATGCTTGAAGTTTAGCTTTAGAAATTGACTAAAGCCTGGGAAAATATGGGAAATGTCTGACTATATTTCCCTCATAAAACGAGGGAAAATTCTTATTATTAACCGATAAATTAGAAATAGGAAAATTACAATCTCAGTATTTATGGGTTATTAAGCAGGAAAATCGGCAACAGTTACAAGAAGATGGAGTGTCTGGTGAAAATTCCGCAATCGAATCATTCAATCAAATGTCATAGTTTGTGTGAAAAGAAGTTCAAATTTGATTAGAAAATAACTGATCTGCCATATGCCAAATTACCCAGCCACTTTTGTGGCATAAATATAAAGCCAATGGCTTCGAATTAATCTTGATTGTCATTGTAATCGAATATTTACACAGTTTTAACAATTTTAACTCGTCTTGAAAGTCCTATCAAATTCTCAATTGAGAATGTAAACCACCAATAATATCCAAACAGCTGTATTTCATACACAGTTCATCCAATCAGATAACGTGTTTCTGTATATTATTTGATAAGAGAATTACACCTGTTTATGTTACTAATAATCTCATTGGTTGATTTCCTTATAGAGCCACTTTATGTCATAACAGAATATTTACCGTTTGGAGATTTATTGAGCTATTTACGGGCGTCAAGAGGTCACCACGTGACGAATAATATAGTGTCACCATCCCGTGTGCCATATTTCAATGCAGCGCCAAGTCTAACACCAGCTGATCTACTTTCATTTGCAATACAAATAGCTAATGGAATGAAATTCTTGAATTCTAAACATGTAAGTTGTTTATTTGTTTATTTGTTTGTTTATTTGTTACAATCTTCTACTATTCAAATTACAAGATTTTGTACCAACATTGCAACTCTTAATTATTCGTCTAATAGGTGTTACACACAAAACTATGCGCTAAGAATATAATGGTGGGAGAGGATAAGCTCATTAAGATAGGTAACTATGGGCAATACAGACGGAATACACCTACAAATACTCCAATTAGAAAAGAGGATACAGTTGATGATGTCATGATTAAGTGGTGTGCGCCAGAATGCTATTTTGAGAAGGTTTACTCCAATAAGAGTGATGTGTAAGTTGTGTCACACGATATCATCTAATCGGGACACTATTTTTTGGAATGCAACTTTAGTGATGTTGCGTTCTATATTATACAACAATAAGGAGTTCCAAGTCATAGTTTCAGTTTATAGTTTCAGTTTAACCGATTACTGTTGGGGAATTTGTGTATTTTTGTAGTGAAAAAATGGTGGAAGGGTTTTCGGGAATTCGCCGTTGTTGTATAATGTAATCCCGATTGAGTTAATATCATAAAGTTCCACCGTATTCGGGTAATTCTTTATTTCTATTAATATGCACCATGGATGACATAACTCTGCCTTAATCTGTTAACAATCTTCCAAATAGATGGTCATATGGAGTGCTACTGTGGGAGATAGTGACAATAGGAGCAACACCCTATCCAGGTGTCAAACCCAATGAACTATACACAATTTTATCAACTGGATACAGAATGGAAAAACCGCAGCAATGTCCCCACGAGTTGTACCTAGTGATGTTGGACACCTGGATGGCACACCCAGACCAGAGACCAGTATTCCAAGAGATCCATGAACGAATTAATAGGATTATACGAACTAGCACTTTAGTAAGTTACTAATGCTGTCTCTTAGCCAATCAAATAGTGTTTTATAATATTTGCATTGATTGGTTGCTTGTTGTGAATTTGTTTGCAAATATTCAATTATTTATTTATTTGTTGTTGTTTACGTGTTTAGGGCGAAGAAAAGTCTTCATCAGGAACTTCACTAACAGACAGCGGAAAGACACACATCAGAGTGTAAACAAACAAACAAACAAACAAACAAACAACAACTCGTCTCTTGATGACGTTTGTACTCGGATCTCGTGTTTAGGGATTTTTAGAAATTTCCATTAATTAACTTCTATGCATTCTAATTACTCTGTACCTTTTGTATTATATTATTAAACAAATATACCTCTAGCCACTTGATTCCCTTGCTTGATTAATCATATTTTCACACCTTTGGTGAATACTTCAAAATGTCCTAGAGATTAGCTTCCACCAGCTAATGTTTATTATTAATAAATTCACACAACAAGTTAAGCAGAGAGTATCTTTAAGCCGTTAGCTGAATCAGAAGTGCAAACTAATTTTGAATTATTGATTATTGAAAGGCCATTGGGCTTGGTGTGTCCTATCGTGTGTAGGAGCTCTCCTTCTGGTGAGAATACTTTGATTTTGTCAGCATAGTAGTCACTAATGACAATGTTATTGTATCCGTCCAAACAGAAGAAGTATGCTTCTTCAACTTGCATTCCTCTTCCTCTGGTTAGTAAGGAGCGGGACTTCTCTCCTGAGAGAGTAAATACGTGTATACACAGATTGTCACACCAGCTCAACACAAACATTTCACTCTTTGTGAACTTAACATCAACAGGTCGTTTCATGGTTTTGTGTCGTAGCGAGTCTTTAAATACCAGATTAGTTGTCAGGATTTGTAGTCTGTCGTTGAGACAATCTGGTACATAAAGGTGTAGATTAGGAGAGATGGCGGGTTGTCTAGGATACTTGAACTCTTCACCACCAGATCCTCTCTTACCTACTCGCTTTATCATTGTTAGTTCTGGCAGCTTGACTAGGAAGATATTGTGTTGTCCTAAGTCTGTGACATAAATGTTGTCCTCATGGATTAGGATACCCCATGGACTCTTCAGGTGTCTATCTCCGAATATATTAAGATGGTGTCCTTCCTGGGAGAATATTTGGATACGACTGTTGTTCATATCTGCCACATAAATATGTCCAGATTCAGGTTCGATTGTGACACCTCGTGGATTGTTAAATGCCCCACGAACTGATCCTTGTTTCCCAACAGCAACAATGGGCTGTTGGAATGCAGAGTAGTTAGGTATTACTGGCGTAGGAGGGATGGGAGGAATGGGAAGAAATACTGGCATAGGAGGGATGGGAGGAATCTCGTGTTGGTTAATTTCTCCCAGACGAGAGATGTGTTCCTCTAGGTCTTGTGTGTTACACAAGAACCTCAGTTCTTGAGCTTGTGGTGCATTGAGGTGGAGTTCTGCCACTTTAGCCTCCATCTCTCCCACAAGTCTCTGCTGCATGGAATGAAGCATGTTATGCTTTATTTGGCCTTCTAATAGTGTCTTCGCTCCAACAAGTTCCTCCCCGATTTCCTGACGGGCCACCAGATCGGCTCTCATCTCTTCGCGTCTGTCCCTTAACGTGGCTAAGAGATGGACCCGTCTCTGATTGAGGAGGAATATCAACTTGTTGATGGATTGGTGTATTTGTACCTCTATGGGATCGATAAATGGCTCTGCAAGTGATTCAGGCATTTGTGGCACTCCGATGGTTTCTGGGAATTGTGTCGCCATAATCTCGTGGATTATTTGTTGTTTGTTTGGTGTGAATTGTGTATATTTTGTTTGTTTTCAAATATATCAGAATTTATAGTTTCTATTGAATGAATATTCTGAATAGAAAACTGCTGATCTGACACAATTATCAAAATAGAATTATTATTCTTAGAGGTTTGTGTCTGTTACCACCTGAATCAACTCTGCTCTTGTGACACAATTTTCTGTTTCTTGAGTTTAAAATAATGTGGTTTGTGTGGCCACGTGTTTACTCAGGCGTGAGATTTGTGTCGTGTGATTATCCAGGGGTCTTTCTGTGCCATTTGTTGTTTGTCGACCACGATTATTTCTCTTGACTGTTTATGTTTCGAAATGCAAATTTGTGATCTTAAAGATATTCGCTTGTTTGTTTGGTTTACAAAGTTTTGTTGATTGAGTGCCCAATAATTTGTTGTACCGATGGACCTCGAATAGTTGTCCCATTTAAATAATCGCCCTCGCTGGTGGGTGTAGCCAAATACCATCGAGGTAACCATGAAAATTGGGACATAACACGCCATAGAAGCACGTTAGGGGAGTTTGTGATTGTATATTATGTTCACCTTCCAAACGGTGCTAAAATATGAATAATCAACCTGTAGCCTAAGCCTGCATGCCACTTGTATTATCCAGAAATAGAACTGCAACCATACCATAATTCACACCTTTCTAATTAGTTCTGTAATGCTCTAATTATGACGAATCAGAACGCGCCTCCTTTACGTCCTCTTACACGGACATCTCGTGCTCCTCCTCCCATGATGCCTACAGGACAATCTAGAATGGAGTTATGCATGGAACCACTATCAACACGATTGGACAACTACGCCAACATTTTACTAATCAATCACCCAACTGTTTCTAACCCTTATGACGTAAGCAGTGACCTGCCAAAAAGATGGGAGGTAGAGAGGACCTGTACCAAGGTACAAGACTCAAGTGGTTCATTTTCTATCATAAATAGCGCCACAGTTATGTCGGAAAGTGTCTCAATTGGACAAGATGTGTACAAGTTTGAGAATATGCCAAAGACATTGGTTGGTGATCTGACGGATGCTATTCGAATGATACATGACTGTAAGTTATAACTCTCAAATCTATTGGTTGCGGTATAAGGGAATTACAGATAACATCTGTGAAAATAGGCCTTCATAACATCAGCTGTTCCAAACCTTTTCTATACATATACCTCCTGTTACAATATGTGACCCCCCTCCCATAAACTGTAATAAGAAATTTGAGATCCCTGTGTGTCGTACGTCTGTTTCCTAGTTTGTTTGTTTGTTTGTTTATTTGTTGTTTTCTACAGCTTTCCATCGCATAGAAGACAACAATCTCCCAATTGCTCAGTCACTATACAACATAACAAAATGGTCTACCGTGTATATGCGTATACTTTTAAACCTCGTAAAAGTCCCGGAAAATTGCTACCGATTAGGCGTGTCCGATATCCCCGAATTATTTGCTGAGATTAGTTTACATGTGTTTTCACATACGGTAAACAATTGGGACCAAGATGCTCAGAAGAATTCAATTAAACTTGTTTCGGATATGATTGAGTTCTATGACTATTTATATGATCCGTTACGCCTATGGAGGAACCATTCAACCAATCAGATGAAGGCCCTTGATATAATTATTGAGGTCAGCTGATATTCTTTTTGTATGCTTTGAATCACCAAATTTCCTCGAAAAATACCTAAATACCAACGTGGTAACTAGGGAACTGGTGGCTAACTATTCGTGGATTCAGGATATGAATATTTTGACACCTTTTTGCCTACAGGTACCCCAACTGATTGACACTTTCCACCTTCTTTTCACTGATGGTCTACGGAAGGGGTGGGGTCCTGAGACCCCAGAATTTGCCCAATTACAAATACCTCTCATAAACGTATTTGGTTCCGCTATCTTTGGTTCCGTTTCCAACGCTCTGGTGGTGTTAAAACCTGGAACTGTCATGGCAATATTGTCATTCCTTAGTCCCGATCCAGTTACTGGGATATCCGATCTTTTCATTGGTCCAATTCTAGAGATAATTGTGAAGATTATTCATATGTCTGTCAGCTTCAAAGATCAGGTTTGAATTTGATTGGCTATTGCAGCTGTTCCCAACCTTTGTGGACCCTCTATACCAATTTTAACACATTCTGTGGACACATTTTGAGATCCTGTGGACCGCCAAGGGGTCCAATCGACCGGTCTATGTATCCCTTGTTCTGTTGGGAACTGCTGTGCTATTGATATACTGGACCATGGACATATATTTGGCTTGTTTTGACACTTAATTAACCATTTTGTTGTTGTTTACAGGTTGGCATCACAAACAACATAATTCTTAGAAGTTATCTGGAACTCTTAAACATACGTTCTCTCTGTGAATTCGGAAAAGAAGGCTTGCATTTGTTGTTCTGTTTACTTGAGAAAATTCCTAATATTTGCTCAACAAACGATAAATCAATAATACAATGCGAATTTGAGGTAATTACACACATTCCAGTATATCCATGGTTCATACAGTATATTCCAATAGGTAGCGGGTATTTTCACTAAAATGCTGGACATATTAGATTACGAGACAGTCATGCGGACAGAGGACAAGATCCATTTGTTCACATTAGTCCTTGAGGCTATCACTGCTTGTTTAAGTGGATGTAATTCTTCTAAGTCTGCATTCGAAGCTTTTATCGGTTATAATAAACTAGTGAGACTAGTTTTCAAGAAAGTTCATCCGTGTGAAAATGTGAGTTATTTGTTTGTTTGTTTGTTTGTTTGTCTGTCTGTTTACTTTGTTTTCTAGGTGTTAGAGCCTCTTCTCCTAATGGTCGTAGAAAGAGCATACCATGAGAAAACACTCCACTGTGTCGTCCAAAACGTTCCTCTCCTACTAACACTAATAGACTTTACACCTGAATTAACTGGAAAACTCCAAATATGGTTCGCTTATAAGTTGCGAGAAATTTGTGTCCAATCAAGTTTATCCGCGTTAAAATGCTCGCTGGAGGGTATCACTCTCAAGTTATTGGCTCTTATAGAATCAGTTCAAGAGAAGAGGATCGAATTAGAGTATGACACCTTGGAGTATATATTTAAGATATTAGAATTTGTAGGTAGACATTCCATTACGGCACTAGAGTTGAAGCAGATTATAGCTCTAATGAGAGTTACACCTGACACTAAACAGTCCCCTTACTCAGCTAGATTGGTAGGTTAATAAATGTGTCAAGATGGGGACCCAGGGGACCCCGAAATGGTACCGCATTTTGAGGTTACGTTGGATAGAGACCACTTTTCGTCAGTCACTTGTAGCCATATATGAAGGTGTTACTATCATACACATAAATGTGTCGTGAAGTTAGTGATGCATAAACTCTTTATTTTAGGTGAAATGTTTGGAAGAGATCGCTTCGAAAGACGGACGGATCAAAGCACAATCCTATTTTGATTTCCATGATTCAGATTCTGGGATTACACTACCCGCTATCTCATGGCCTGGGTCTGCGTTCACCTTCCATTGTTGGATATTTATTGACCCCACCAGTCAGACGATCCTCTCCTCCCCTAGCCACCTGATTGACAGTACCAGTACCGGATTAGGAAACTTGGCAGCTTTCCCTATACGTAGAATCGTATACTCTTTTCTAACCAATCAGAATGTGGGTTTTGAAGCATTTGTGACACCTGACTGCCATTTGGTTATAGCTGTTTCCACCAAGAAAGAGTATTACACCTTTGAAATAAGAAATTTTGCGTTTACAGACTATAACTGGCACTCACTGGCTGTTGTCCATCGTAAACCCAAACAAATACTCAGCGATCAATCCGAATGTGTTGTTTATCTGAATGGTGTCATGTGTGCCAAATTCCCGTTTAAGATGCCTTCTCTGAAGGACACATTCAGGAGTTGTCATATTGGAAACAGGCCAGGTATAAACCCAGCTGATGTCCCAAACCTCATATACCCTCGCCAGACCAAACCACACAAATTCTCAGAGGTAATATATTTAGAATATACTTGCATCAATATATGTGACATTCCTTTACCCACTGTTTGTAACCCAGGACATGACCTATCACACGTATGTATCTAGCGGACACAATTGCTCTGCCACTTATGACACAATTCATCTTATTATTTATAGGCTAATGCAGTGTGTCCAATCAACCATCAACATGAGATATGGGGTTATCCTGGATCGCTAGGAGGCCTGTTGGGATCTGTTGTTGTCTTCCCAGAAGCGTTAAGTCAACAACAAATACAAATAATACATTCCAAGGGTACTAATGATTTATCAACATTCCATTCCTGCTCCTTGACAACGGAACTCGGAACACGCCTGTTTGTTTTCTATCATCCAGCTGCTTGTATCGAAGAGAACTGTCAAGTAAGTTGACATTCCTAACCGTTGCTGTGGTAACGACTCGATAAAATAAGTGTTAAATATATATATATATATATATATATATTTGTTATTGTTTACTTAACAGGACTTAACACCTAGTCATATATACCCAGACCAGAAGCTGACTGGAAAGTTCAAAGGACAATGCTACACTACACACGACATAAGATATATTATTAATCATGTGGGAGGGATAGAGTTGTTGTTCCCATTATTGGAGAATGTGTTGTTGTCTCAGTCTGTTGATTACTCTAAACAACCGGAACAACAACAAATAAATGGAAAGGCTGGATTTGAAGAGATAGCTACTGCCACAGGTTAGGTGTGTGTACATTTGTAGATATTCATAATCTATGTCAATATGGAACTTGTATTTGTACACAATTTTGGTGTCTCAATAGTGGCCCATGGGGACAGCAGGGGTCCACAGAATGTGTTAAAATTGGTAAATTGTATTTTTTCCGAGGTGTTACTTATTTGTTGTTGTTTATTTATACTTTCCGTTATAGGAGAGTTTCCATTAGCACTTGGACATAAACCCAGTCTACAAGAAAATCACCTTTCAATTTCTGTTGACAACTTAATAGCCAAATCGCCACAAAGGTATTCAGAATCTGGGAAAAAATCAGCTAGTCTTGATTTCCTACAATCTCCAGTTTCTCCAGCTCCCCCTAGACTGAATTTCTTAAAATTAAGGAGGGTCGCTTCGTCACCTCTCACCCGAAAACATTTATCCTCTGCCCCTAATCTGAGGTCCAGTAAACAACAATATGATACACCCCTGAAATCAGCTGATCCAATGTGAGTTAGGAGCAGTTTTGCTTGTTAGTTATTTACCCATGGTTACATATCTAATAAGCATATTGGGGCGGTTTTCTCGTCAAAAAATGGTACAAATATTTATACATGCATCCTCCAGCTGTTTATTCGAATTCAAAGACTTCCCAACCAAGTCTAGTATGCCAATACAGCCCCACAAGGGACGCAGTTTGACCCGAGAAGACTCAGAGGAGATTCTAAATGAGGGGAACTCAAAGATGAAATTATTACAGAACTTCCCTGAAAACTTATTGATTAATGGAGAGGTTGATAAGATGCAGTTTCCCGCCATTAAGATTCAGACTATAAATAGAAAAAATCTCCCCAAAAGTGCTTCTCTTTATAAATTTAGGTGAGTTGTTTATCTGTTTGTTATTTGTTTGTGTATTTGTTTGTTTGTTTGTTTGTTTGTTTGTTTGTTTGTTTGTTTGTTTTGTTTGTTTGTTAGTTTGTTAGTTTGTTTGTTTGTTTGTTTGTTTGTTTGTTTGTTTGTTTGTTTGTTTGTTTGTTTGTTTGTTTGTTTGTTTGTTTGTTTGTTTGTTTGTTTGTTTGTTTGTTTGTTTGTTTGTTTTGTGTATATAATTGGCATCCGCAATGCTTTACTTCCTTCCATAGTTACTAAACATGTTCAAAGTTATTTCTAAATGATTTGTTTATAAATCCAAACCAACAATCTGTTGTTGTTATTCTTAAACTAATATCAAACTAACATGAGCTAATATTATATTAAGCATTCCTAAAGCTATCACCAGGCAACATAACTAATCTCTAAATATGTGTGTAATTATAGAAGTAATACGATATGGAACCAATAGTCATTTAATGCCACAATTTTCTATTTAAACCATATCCACAGAATATTCATACTTTCACACTAAATATAATTTCTATCAATGGACCGACAGTTTGTGCCATATCAGCCTCATGGTCCCGAGAGCTACTCCTTCAGGAACCAAGTACCCTCACCTATCACCTCTGGTTACGACCAACCATGGAAATGCACATTTTGTGGTTCTATCCACCCGACAGAGCTTGCTAGGGATAGACACATGGCGGACAGTTGTTCTCTGTCCCCAAAAAGTACACGAGACGATACCGTTTTCCCCCAGGGGAGAGGCATGATCCCCCCCATGGTCAAAGCTCACACGATACAAGTCCCTACTGATCCTTATAATTATCATCAACAGACACAGCCTGAACCTCAAGGATATGGATACCAGAACCAGCAGAATAGACCCCTGTTTGAGAATCAGCCTCGTGCGTATAATGTACGTCATAACTATCCATACGGTACTCAGGGACCCCAGAGATACCCGCCTGATTTGAGCACTCCATACCACCAAGGTGTTAACAAGGGGAGAGCACTCCCTGATCTTCCCATATCTGATCCCAGGGGTGTTAAAATGCAGACTCCATACGTAGAGCAACCTCCAAGCCCTGGAACTATGAATCCTCTGAGACGGCCTCTAGAAGCCCAGTTACCCATTAGTCCGACTCATCGACCCGCCATGAACCGAGCCCTCACCTCCACGCAAGAGGATACGATGGGTCCGTCGCTAACCAAGGTACAAAGCCCGCTAAATCTTACGTCAGAGGCGACAAAAGTGATACTAGTTTGGAGCAAGGATCGACCAACGATGGAAGTAGAACTGACTTACTTCGATAATGCTCAAGAACCTGTCCAACTCTTGTGGTCAAACGATCAGTCAGTATACCAAGGGAATTGCACCTTGAATATTGGACAACACCATGGGTCACTTTTGTTCCCCACTAACGCTGAGATGCTCCCTGTGTACCCATTTGAGGTCAGTCGTAAGGGCATGGGTATCGTGATGATAAAACTCATATTAAATACACCTCCTAGTGTTGCCATGGTTACGGGTGGTGGTATTGAAAAGAATGCGAATGGACATAATTCCGAAGTTCAGCAACGTGACAAGAAAATTGAAGATATGAAGAGGGAGATTGAAGAGTTGACAGATGACAACAACAATATCAAAAGTGAGAAACAAAAATGTAAACAATATATGATTAAACTTGATGAACAGCTGATCAATGTGATGCTGGAATTGAGTAATATTCAAATTTTTGGAAGAGAGGATGAGACACGATTATTTGAGGAGAATGAAAAGTTGAAAAATCAACTTCAAACCATACATGCCACTTCGCGACACAATGTGGAAATGGAGGGGAATGTGTCTTCAGACGTGTTGAATGAAAATATTCGTGTTTTGGAGGGGAACATTCTTGAACTCAAAGAGAGGGAGAGTGCCATGAATGCCACTTTGAATAAATCGATGAATGAGAACTCAAGTCTTCTCCAAAATATGGAAAATATCCAAAATGAGAAAATTAGACTTGAAATACAAATCCAAGATTTGGAGGAATCTAACTCTGAATACAGCAACTTAAATGAGGAACTAAACAACAAAATTACTGATCAACAACAACAACAACAAATTGGTGGAGACCAGAACGGCATGGAGGAATTGAAAACTAATATTTTAGAGCTGGAAACCACAAACAAACAATTGAAGGACGAAATCGTAAACAAAGATTTGGAATTTGGAAAATCCCAAGAAACATTCGAGCAAACGAAAAGAAAATATTTATTTCAAATCAAAGAGAAAGAGGAAACAATCACAAGAACAACAAACAACTTGGAATTTATACAAACAAATTTTAGAACAGAAAAAGCGGAAATTTTAGAGAATCACAAATTGGAACTGGAACTAACCACAAAGAATTTTGAACAGAAAGAAATCGATCTAAATAACGAGCTAGTAAGTGTGAAAGAAGGATTAGCTTGTTTACAACAACAATCAGTAGACAGCGAGCTGAAAGATAAACAAATAATGGACTTAACTACACAACAAACACATCTTTGTCAACAAATCGGAACCTTAGAACTAACAAACTCCGAAATACGACAAGAGTCCGCTAATAATCCTACAATCCATAAACTGACCGCAGAATTGGGCCTTGCAAGAGATGAGATCACAAAAACAACAAATAATTGCAAAGAACTGGAAACAAACAAAATTGAAACCGAAAAACAGTTAAATAAACAAATTTCAGAGTTGACACATCAAATATTACAATTGGAAAATGATGCAAACGCTAATCTCACAACAATCAAAGAACAACACAAACAAATACACGAATATCAACAACAACAACAACAAATCGAAACTGAAGAATTGAACATCAGAAACACCTCTGATACACAAATATACGATTTGAAAATGCAAAAAGTGACACTAGAAGCTAGTAAACAAACCTATGAAGCACAAGTAAACATTCAATTCAAAGAATTCAATGATGAAATAAATCAATTGAAAAGTGACTATGAGGACCTTGACAACACTAGGAAGCATTTGGAATCTCAACTTGAAGAACATACACTAAATGACAAATCTATTGCTCTGGAAAACCAAATTGACGTCTTAAAGGGACAAATAGGAGAGCTATCAGAGGACAAGGAAACCGATAAACACAGGATTGGAGAACTTGAAAATACAGTCACAGGTCTAAGAGAACACCTCAAAATCACGGAAGGAAATCTCGCGAAAAGTGAAACAGAAATTGAGAAATTACAGAAAGTTAAAACTGAAAATGAAAGTAAATCTCAGGGAGAACTCCAAGAACTAATGAGTGACAATGATATCCTTAAAAAAGAATTGACATCTGAGCGGGAGAGTAGTAAAATTAGCAAACAGCTGATCGGGAAGCTGAACGATGAGTTAGAGAAGCTAGAAGGTGAAAAGGTGAAAGTTGAAGAATTACAAATATTATTAAGACAAGCTGAGAAGGGTAGGAATGATACTGAGAGGAGATTGGAGGAACTGACAAGAGAAATAGCGGACAGAGATTCTCAGATTCAGAAATTCAATCAAGATATTGCAATATTACAAGGAAAAGGACAAGTGTCACGATCACCTTCCACTCCTGCCATGCCACAAAATCCTAAACTACAAAACAAGAATTCTAAAGATACCAAACAGAAACATTCCGACACTTCTGTAGCGACACAATCCGCCACTAATATAGAACTAACGCCTGAAATAGTTCCTATTCCTAACAAAACTGGTAAATCACCCGCTAAGATAACATTCAAAGGGTCTAAAATAAATGTTGTTAAGCTAAAAGCTCTCCCAAGCTTAGAAACATGTGTAAACAAACAAGTAATTTGTACAATAAACAAGAGACCAGAATTAGGATTGCTAGAATGTTTACTAGACGTGGATACCAAAGTGGGTCTTAGGAATGTTAAAGCAAAGTATGCCGGTATAAAGTTGTATAGTCCTGTTGGAGATTCTGATGGTTTATTTAAGGGTAAACGTGTGTTTGAGTGTGACCCCAAACATGCCATATTTGTCCCACTTGAAGATGTGCATGTACCTGTTGTGTAGTGTATATATATTTTCACACCTTAGAATTATGTACAGTGAAGTGTTTGTGTATATTTTGGCTATAAAATAAGTACTATTAGTTCCCATGTTGTTTGTATTTGCTATATAACCCCACAATTATTATCTGTACTTGTGGTATTGTATTAATCAAAAGGTGTCAGGTTATGTGCCCTCATGTGCCAATATGCACCCCTGGAGGTCTTCACAGTTGTTCAATTAATACCAAAAATACAATTTATACGTACTATAGTGATGAAGATAGGCGAATGGTATGTTGTATTATATTGTCCATGGTCATAGTCATACGTATTGGTTTATCTACACAAAAATGGTACAGTTACAGTTTTCGTCACGTCCCGTGGTACCCTAACAAGAGTTACGTCCCGCTAAAATAGGAATACGTATTTGGTAACTATGGAGAATAGATGGTATTTCTGTATAATAGTTGTGTAACTTAATATATGGAAATATATGTAGGCTAATAATAATTAATAACTGAGTATGAACTGAAACTATGGCTGATCGAATCCCTAAGATAATTCCTGTAAATGCGTCGGAGGTGGTGAAAGAATTGAACTATGACAGTTATCAAAATGATTTAGAGAAATATCAAGAAGAAATAGCTCGTTTGAAACAGGAGAACGGAGAATTGAAATTATCTCAAGAGAAACTGTCAAATAAATTAGTGAAGAGGAAAAATGAATTGGAAAATGAGAGAAATGGTAGTATCACTTTCCGTCAATATATACAAGATTTGAAAACTAGGATAGCTCAATTAGAGAAGGATGATTCTGTTAAGAATCGTCTGACAGCCCAGAGCAATTCCGTTCTGACAGAAGAATTTACTGAGAAGCTTATTTTAGAAAAAACAGGTTTAGAGAGTCATGTAAGCGAACAGAGAAAGGAAATTGAAATTCTGAAACGCGAGATTACTACTTGTAACAACAAATTGAAACTAACCAAACAGGAAGTAGAAATTACGGGGGATAATCTTGCACGGTCTAAGGAATTGGTACTGGAGCTGAAACTAGACTATGGGAAATTGGACGATGAATGCAAGTTAGGGAAACTTTTGTTCCAAGAGGCATTGGAGTCTATCTCTGGGGAGAAGGATAATTTACAGCTACAAATGGAGAAAGAGATTCAGTTGAGAGAGTTAGAAAACAAACAATTGAAGGACAAAATCGTAAACAAAGATTTGGAATTTGGAAAATCCCAAGAAACATTCGAGCAAGCGAAAAGAAAATATTTATTTCAAATCAAAGAGAAAGAGAAAACAATTTGTCAACTAATCAAAACCTTAGAACTAACAAACTCCGAAATACGACAAGAGTCCGCTAATAATCCTACAATCCATAAACTGACCGCAGAATTGGGCCTCGCAAGAGATGAGATCACAAAAACAACAAATAATTTCAAAGAACTGGAAACAAACAAAATTGAAACCGAAAAACGGTTAAATAAACAAATTTCAGAGTTGACACATCAAATATTACAATTGGAAAATGATGCAAACGCTAATCTCACAACAATCAAAGAACAACACAAACAAATACACGAATATCAACAACAACAACAAATCGAAACTGAAGAATTGAACATCAGAAAAGCTAGTAAACAAACTTATGAAGCACAAGTAAACATTCAACTTCAAGAACTAATGAGTGACAATGATATCCTTAAAAAAGAATTGACATCTGAGCGGAAGAGTAGTAAAATTAGGAAACAGCTGATCGGGAAGCTGAACGATGAGTTAGAGAAGCTAGAAGGTGAAAAGGTGAAAGTTGAAGAATTACAAATATTATTAAGACAAGCTGAGAAGGGTAGGAATGATACTGAGAGGAGATTGGAGGAACTGACAAGAGAAATAGCGGACAGAGATTCTCAGATTCAGAAATTCAATCAAGATATTGCAATATTACAAGGAAAAGGACAAGTGTCACGATCACCTTCCACTCCTGCCATGCCACAAAATCCTAAACTACAAAACAAGAATTCCAAAGATACCAAACAGAAACATTCCGACACTTCTGTAGCGACACAATCCGCCACTAATATAGAACTAACGCCTGAAATAGTTCCTATTCCTAACATAACTGGTAAATCACCCGCTAAGATAACATTCAAAGGGTCTAAAATAAATGTTGTTAAGCTAAAAGCTCTCCCAAGCTTAGAAACATGTGTAAACAAACAAGTAATTTGTACAATAAACAAGAGACCAGAATTAGGATTGCTAGAATGTTTACTAGACGTGGATACCAAAGTGGGTCTTAGGAATGTTAAAGCAAAGTATGCAGCTATAAAGTTGTATAGTCCTATTGGAGATTCTGATGGTTTATTTAAGGGTAAACGTGTGTTTGAGTGTGACCCCAAACATGCCATATTTGTCTCACTTGAAGATGTGCATGTACCGGTTGTGTAGTATATATATATTTTCACACCTTAGAATTATGTACAGTGAAGTGTTTGTGTATATTACTTTATAAATAACGTTTGTGTTTACTTAAGAAATTATATTTGTGTCAAATATGAATATTTATTTGTACGAGCCTCTGGCTCGTCGCATTGTCCCTCGAGTTATCCATTATTCTCCAAATCGACGGCCCCTTTGAGTATTAATAGAACAATGTAATTCACTAATATACATATATGGCTTGTATATTATTGAATTATTCACCCCCCTCCCTGTTTAGCCGTTGAGAGCAAGCCTGTACGTATATGTTGAGAGTTTGCTTATTTGTTTACTTTATATTCATAAAAACAACAATAAATTTACATGTGAGAAACTTGTATTTATTTGTGTTTATTCTAGTACTCTACGAGACAAGAAAAGAACATCTCTCAAACCAAATACTGTATTCTACGAATCAATCAGTTCATCAACACTATCATCATCAACATCAACAACAACAACAACAAATACTACACTTAAAGACCCCTCAATTATCCCCGCGTCTAATCCTGAGGATATACACAATTTTGACACCTTAACTACTTACCTCACGCCATCTCCACCACCTGTAAATCGACATAAATTGACACCTTGTGGCTTCTTCAGAGTGTTACACGCATTTCTCTTGCATCTGCCATCTAATCAACAGAAGTTCTATGACGTCACGGGGTCAGCTACCCTGGCGGCTTTGCTCCAGAGACTTCCAGGGACTATGATGGGAATAGGTCAGTTGTTATTATTGTTATTAATTGTGCTAATTGGTAATGCAAACAATAATATGTTATACTGTAATAAGAGCCGAATACCAACGAGGTAACCATGGAAACTGGGACATAACACCTCACATAAGCACGTTAGAGAGTTAGTGAATATATTCATGTATAGGATGCTATGATTCATAATGTGTAGTGTGTGATTATATGTTATGTTCCCCGTACTATTCTCCTTCCATAGATACGTTTCACTCTGTCAGGAATTTAACACATTACCTACTACAATTTGGATTTGATGATGCTAACCTCACGCTTGAGTTACTCAAGAATTTAGTGTTAGACTTCAAGCTATGGTCTCGGTCCAGTTTTGAGGTTAGAGTAGAGCATCTACAACTTGTGTGTACCTTTCTGAAGCAGAGGAAAGATGAGCTGCGATATGAATACGGTTTGTTTGTTGTTAACACCTCCACGGGACCAAAAGATTAATACAAATACTGTGTTGGGCCCACTGGGTTGGTTCATGTATTTTATTCATATATCCTATAGGTATCAAATATTTCCTTAACGTAATTAGACGTTATTACACATGGGAGAACACTTTCACGCCTAAAATAGACCAACCAGATTCCATCTTTATAACACAAAAGGAGAGTGAGTGTCTTGTCGGTGCCTTAATGAATGTTGTAAAGTTCTATATGAGAGATAGTTTAGACAAAGAAGAGTTTGATTGTATCCTATCATTCCTGATTGGGAGTAGAGATAACATTCAGTTAGAAGCGTTGCTAAGGAAAATACATCAGCTATTGAAGTCAGGAGAGGAGCAAGGGTCTAAACAACTTGTGGAACTGTTAATCCCTCATGGACATTGGTTACTAGTACTCCTAGAGGGAGACTCTATTCAGGTGTAAATTATATACATACTTATTCCTTGGTGTATCATATACTTAAACTGGAACTAATGAGGTTCCACTGTATACCAGCGGGTCCACTGACGACGGCAAGGTGTCCATGTGTGAGACAAGTTGTGACCGCGGTCTTATACTATATACATATATCTTATAGGCCAGGAGTCTTACACTTAAAGTGATTATGGAATTGCTTCGCATCTCTTCTATAAGATCATCTACATTGTATCAATGTGTCGATAATGGCAGCTTTAATGTGGCTCTAGGAAGAATGAAGGGAGTGGATCTTAAACAGAAACTAGCTAGCTATCTTGTCAATATTTGCATCAGTACAGAGACTGAATCATTCGTTGAGTATATTCTCAATGTGGATGTGTTACTGACTACTATGAGACTGTTGAGTGATGCTGATATCATAGTGAGTTGTTTGTTTGTTTGTTTGTTTAATCGTATCGTTAGTACAGCTGTTTGTTATTTATTTGTTTACAGGTCAGACTAAGAACACTTCAACAAGTAATGCGAGCTATGTTTCACAGTCCTCATCATGCTAAAGAGATAGCTAAGGTTCCTAAGTGGATATTCCAGATGTTACACTTGTTAATTAAACCACGGGATGGAGTTATACCAGGAGATTTATCTGTATCTCCTCCTATACAGCTTACTGATAAAGCTACACCAGAGAATCCTACTCACTATATGGTATTCATGTTATAGCAGTATAGTAGTGTTACCTCAATATATGGGGGACAGAGTGAATTCATAGTGAACATTTGGGAGAAACACGTGGCCCCCGTTAATGGAGGTTACACTTGTAGTTATAATTGTAGATTAGTTAACAATCCTTACTGCAGGGGTTTCCCCAGTCTGTGGTCCACAGACGACTGCAGGAGGTCCACAGGATGTATTATGGTATATGGGAGGGAGGGGTCCATTTGTGAAAAGGGTTGGGACCCGCTGCTTTAACGTGACCTTCTCTTGGATCCATTATTCATTAATATAAATCTATTTTTAGTATCACTGCTTAACGCGTATTATTAACGTTGTAATGTGGTATGGTGTATTAAGAGATAGAGACAGTATGGCAGAATGGACAATTGTATTCTACGCTTTAGAAGTTATGGCAAATAAGAATGAATTATTATTTGATGTGGTTATTGTAAGGACCAGATTATTGTATCTGTTAGTGGATCAAGCTACTATACAAGCTGAGGCTGAAGGGGAGAGTGCTCAGCTGATTATGAGGACACTTGTTATCTCAAGGGTTTGTTTGTTTGTTTGTTTATTTGTGTCTTTTGTATGTATAGACAGTGTAATCTCTGCCAAATTCTAGTTCGTGGAGGTTACACTGTACGTATAAGTGTTTATTTGTTTGCTTGTTTATCTGTTTATTTTAGTTGTTTATTTAGTTGTTTATTTAGTTGTTTATCTGTTTATTTAGTTGTTTATCTGTTTATTTAGTTGTTTGTTTACTTGTTTATTTAGTTATTTATCTGTTTATTTAGTTGTTTGTTTACTTGTTTATCTGTTTACAGCTCTTAGAAACTTACATATTCGGTCTATCAGATCAAGACCGTAACTACAAAATATCCCCTGAGAACTGTAATGTACATTTACTGAAAATATACTTCAAACTGCTGTCTCTGCTACAAATATTCTTAGTATCATTTACAGAGATAGAGCTGATAGAGATAGAACACATTGCCTTAAGGATATTTCTTGGCTGTCTGTCAGTTAATAAGGAAGATATATACTTAACTGTATCACAGCTGATTACTCCTGTCATTACTAGCGGAATATTCAATCTTAAATCTGAGGTAAATACAGTGGATGCCGGAGTATACCATCCTCTGGATAACGGTTTTCACATATTCCTGTATATACCGGTTATAAGCACCAGACTTAGAGTCAATTTTGTATTGGAAATTATTCGTGTAAAATACAACTTGCAAATAGTTGAACTCCCTGTAATGTGTTAATGAATGGCCCTCTCGGGGGTGAGGGGGTTAGAAGTGTGGTTCAATCTCATGTCTCTTCTATAGGTTCCTTTCATAATCGGTTCGTTACATGATGCTCTAACTGTATCAATAGAGCTAGAGGACAAGAAGCACCAGGACGCTATCCTCCTTGTACTGAAACAGCTATATATGTCTGTTACAGATTATCTGTTAGATGATAACCTCATGAGTTTGTTACCTAAACTGGAGGATAATCCTATAATATCTGATGACGTCACTGCTTATCTTACTCATGATAAGTATCAGGTAGAAATTGTTTACTTGTTTGTCAATATAACATCCTATTTGTTGTTATTTATCAGTTTCCATTTACCAGATGTTCCTACGTGATAATGAGACTATGACGGATAAATACAGATCAACAGTGATTAGTCCTAGCTTACTGGAGACTAAACAATCCTTAGAACTAGCTAGAGAGATACTAGCGGAACATGAGACCCATTACAAAGAGTATATAAGATCTACGTCGTCTAGATATTATGATACTATTCTCAAGCCTTTTAGTAATATGAGAGATACTGCTAGGAATGAAATGAAGAATCAGGTATACTAGTGTGAAGATTAATCATATTGTTAACGCCTGTTATATCTAACACAAATATATAGAAATACCCGCTTATATTGAAGTGTGAGATTGTACAAATATGGTCCCAAACTATCAAAGTAACGAATACTCCATCAGTCATATCTCAGTAATTATCACAGGCCCTTGAGCTTAGATGTAACGGGAATTGACTGTATTTATAAGTGTGAAAATTAATCATATTTACAATATTATAAGAACATATTTACCGGCATAAATGTCACCATATCTATGAACTTTCTGCGGTAGAATTGTTCGGTATATTACCAACAAAGAAGGTGTGAAATTCATCATATAAACATCCCAAAACTTTTGCTATTCATTTTCATAGGATAACAAAGATTCTGGTTACTACTACAATGCTCTTGTTAACTGGAAGAGACTCCGGAACTTCTATGTATCACCTCAAGGGGTCTGGAGTAACAGGAAGACAGAGGAGAGTATTTGGAAACTGGAACCAACTGAAAACTTCTCTAGAATGCATATGAAACTAATTGCTGGTTAGTTTATACTCAGCCAATCAAATTTTCTGGTATTTATTTAATTCTATTTTAGCACCTGGTGGTACACGACACTTAGAAGCCTCCACACTGAGGGACAATTCACAAATGCCAGAGCAGACACTGAACCCTCTAGGGGGTCTACCCATTAATTTAGAGCGGTCTAGTGATCCCCTATTGGACTTAGATCCTGACATTCCATTGGTAGATCTCCCTCTACAAACTGACGAATCAGAGAACATTCCTGTTAAGAAAGTATGTGGCTATTTTTAGTATCATTTATGGACTTATTTTAACACAAAAATTTAACTCCAATGTGTACAGGTACAATTGAAAGAGAAGTGTCAGCTGATCCTGTATATGGAGAGCATTCCTGGTACCATAGAGGTAACTAACCAATACGTCCAATTCACACCAGATTCTGACCAAGAGAAGAAGGACGTATTGAACCTCCTCTCTAACATTAATCTCTTTCCTGTATTCAAATGGGAGATTAAGAAACTGAGAGAGGTTCACTTTAGGAGATACAATTTGAGGAAGACATCTTTGGAATTTTTCCTGTTAGATCAGACTAATTATTTGCTGAATTTTGAGAAGAAGATAATGACCAGAGTGTACCAAGCGATTATGTCTCTTAAACCACCTAAGATAAGATATGCTGACATAAGGTTTGTTGTTTGTTTGTTTGTTTGTTTGTTTGTTTGTTTGTTTGTTTATTTGTTTATTTATCTCACATATAGGTCACCTAAAAGACTCCTTGAGACTTCCGGTCTGACAGATAAATGGGTCAGGAGGGAGATAACAAACTTTGAATACTTAATGCAGATTAATACGATAGCAGGACGTACATACAATGACTTCAATCAATACCCTGTGTTCCCGTGGGTGATAACTGACTATTCAAGTACCATTTTGGACCCTGAGAACCCGGGGATATATCGGGACCTGTCAAAGCCGGTAGGAGCGTTGAGTCCTAAGAACTTGAAAGCTGTTAAGATCCGATACGAAGAATTCGTCGAT
Source organism: Oopsacas minuta (assembly GCA_024704765.1). Taxonomy (NCBI): domain Eukaryota; kingdom Metazoa; phylum Porifera; class Hexactinellida; order Lyssacinosida; family Leucopsacidae; genus Oopsacas; species Oopsacas minuta. The sequence goes on along the minus strand of JAKMXF010000322.1, from coordinate 75,937 downwards.
CCTAGCGGGGAACTTCCTAAGTTCCATTACGGGACTCACTATAGTAACGCTGCTAGTGTGCTACATTTCTTAATTAGATTAGAGCCTTTTACTACATTTCATATTGATTTACAATCTGGCAAATTCGATCACGCTGACAGACAGTTCTATTCACTGGAGTCTACTTTCCAGAAGTGTTATGATGTGAGTTATTTGTAAACAAACAAGTAAACATAGTTATGAACACTTTAATATGTATACCAGAGGTTCCCAAACCCCTACAGAATGTGTTAACATTGGCATAGCATGTAAACAAGCTAGTAAATACACAAACAAACAAACAACAAAGCTCTCTCCTCTAGGGACTAGACGTAAAAGAACTAATACCAGAATTCTACTATCTCCCTGACATGTTTGAGAACTGTAACCTCTTGGACCTGGGTGTCTTACAATCTGACACTCATAGAGTACAGGATGTCATCTTACCCCCGTGGGCTAGCTCTGCTGAAGATTTTATTGTAAAGCATAGAATGTGTCTAGAATCTGAGTATGTATCTTCACACCTCAATGAGTGGATAGATCTCATATTTGGTTACAAACAGAAGGGGAAGGAGGCTGAGAAGGCTGTTAATGTGTTCTATTATTGTACTTATGAAGGTATGTATACATTCCTGTTGTGAGTAATGGTTGCCATGTATTGTACTGAGCGAATCGTGTATATCTAAGCTCAAGGGACTGTGATAATTACTGCGATATAACTGATGGAGTATATGTTACTTTGATGGTTTGGGGCCATATTTGTACAATTTCACACCTCAATATAAGCGGGTGTTTCTATATATTTGTGTTAGATATAACAGGCGTTAATTGGATATCCAATATAGGTGCTGTGAATTTGGATAAGATAAAAGATCCAAAGGAGAGAGCTAGCTATGAGTCTATGATTAAGAATTTCGGACAGACACCCTCCCAGCTGTTTAGAGAGCCTCACCCTAGACGTATGTCTCCCGATGATGCCCTCAGGGCTAGTAGACACAAGATAGACCTAGGGGAGAGCTCCCAAAAGAGACCTCCCAATCTCCTGATTAATTTTAAAAGTGGACTCAAGGCTTTTTGTGTCGAGGTATTTGTTTATTTGTTTGTTTGTTTGTTTGTTTGTTTGTTTGTTTGTTTGTTTGTTTGTTTACTAGTTTGTTTACTCGTGTAGGTATGCAAACAATCAGTAGTATTCATAGGTACCCAATTGGTCTCCTGCTCCCTTATCTACAGAGGTACATTTGATCACTTAGTAACGGTTAACAGTCATTCTGTTTGTCAAACACATCAGTGGTTAGCTAGCTCTTCTTCCAGGAAGAGTCATCCTTTCACATTCAATTTAGACCCCAAGGCTCAGTTGGACAGATCCCATTGGTGCAGTCTAGGTATGATTAATCATATTTTCACACCTTTTATTGTTGTTATTGTTTACCTATGGTACAGGAGGACACACTGCACCAGACGTTAGAGTAAGCTCTAAGCTATTCGCTATATCTCAGGACGGTAAGCTTATCATAAGTGTTGGACACTGGGATAAGACGATTAAGGTTTATCGTAATCAGAGACAGATTAGTGTAATACGTCAACACCATGATATCGTTACTTGTATAGCAGCTGATAGAGGAGGAGACCACTTTATTACCGGATCTAAGGACACTACTTGTAAGGTAAACTGTTTGTTGTTTGTTTGTTTGTTTGTTTGTTTGCTTGTTTGTTTGTTTACTTGTTTTTGTTTAGATATGGCAGCAAGTAGACCCTACAACCTCCTACGTTGGTCCCAGGGGTATAGAAGAGCGTCCCCTTCACACCCTATACGGACAGGTTACTTGTATAACAGCTGTAGCTATAAGTGTAGAATTAGACCTAGCTGTATCAGGTGCTAGAGATGGTAGATGTATTCTATATAGTGTACATCAAGGGGTGTTTATACGCTGTCTAAACGCTCCGGGGGGTGAGGTTATTAATATGTGTATATCGGAGCAAGGACGGATCGTAACTAACACCTTAGTACCTCAGTATTCAGAGGTGGAAGAGCCCTCTCTTCATTTATACTCGCTGAATGGGAAGCATCTACAGTCATACTTTCTATCAGAGCCTCAGGTAGAAATGCTTACAAGAGGACAATATCTAATCACAGGGGGCAACAGAGGAACACTCTCTATCCGGGACCTTAACACCTTAAAGAGTGAATATGTACTTCATCTACACGAAGAGATTACGTCATTGTGCTTGATTGAAAATGAAACACATCTGCTAGCAGGGCTAACTAGCGGGAAATTAATTGTGGTAGTGGTGGAGTTACACAAATGAGGTGTTTGTAATTGGTTGTTAATGAATATTTGTATTTTATTTAAAGTTAGTTATTTCTATAAATATAAGCTATGTCTCTGATGTCTTGGATTATTATGTTACTATTAAATGAGATAAATATTCACATATTTTCACACCTTTTAAGGCCCTACCTCCCAGTGAATTTGAGGAACTTTGTCCCGGGGGGAACCTCGTCCCATAGAGGTCACATTATAACAATAATTAGAGTCATAAATATTACAAATACACAATTATTGACATTAATGTCTGTTATCTGATATCATCATAGGGTAAGCCTTATGTTAGTAGTTGAATATTTGTATTCTCTTGTTACCGTAGTCACAAGCTAATATGCTTTGCTTTTCTGGACAGAATTCAATGCCCTTCAAATCCCTGAATTGTCCAAATGTCTTGCCAGTTTTACCCATCTTAGAGAGCCACATTTTTTGCAAATTGTACCTCAGGACGCATTGTTCTCCCGCATAGCTTGCGGTTATAAATAATTCTGGTTCTTTGAACTCTCCTGTCCTGTGGAGTGAGATCCTTGCAGGGGTCCAAGGCTGCATCTCGTCATCCTCCATTCTGACTTCAAAACCACTAATGCGCCATTTTAATTCCCCGCTCATTTGATACACATGTACGGTGCAGGCATCAGAATGTAACACAGCTATAAGATCGTCCCCACAAGCTCCCACAGACACAGGACGATGTAGAGGAGCCAAAGGGCTGCCAGACAGTACCTTAGTAATCTGATGCAATTTATTGATTACTATTACTCTGTTGTTCCCAGTATCTGCTATAACTATATTATCTATGTCTAGTGTAGCTAAGCCGTGTGGTGATTTAAGTCCTGGCTTGATGTCTGATAAGGTGTTATGGGTTATTAGTCGGGTCTGTTCGTCGTGTTTCTTCCAGATGGCAGCTATTATGTCAGCTTCCGGATAAGACACATAAATTGTGTCCTTCGTGACACATATGTCATATGGCTGCTTCTTAACCCGGGTGTCTTTGAATAAGTGTATCAGCTCTGTCCAAGTGTTACCGACTATGACGTGTAGTATCCCGCCCTCTTTCCCATCGTCTAGGACGTATATGGTCCCTCCCGTGTCCGTGGCTACTGCTAGGGGTGAGAACGATACGACTTCCTTCGGTTTGTCTGGGTTATTCGGTGAATCAATTACGTTACGCACGGAGAATGATTCAAGTTCTTGTTCTACCCACCCGATATTGTCTATCAGTTCCCTGAAAGAACTGTCGCGTGATTGGTAAGCTATTCTAGGGCGCTTGGACTTCACCTTAGAGAGTTCTTGTGAGAAATTGCTTGTACCGCTAACTGAGTCCTCCAATTCCGATCGTATGCTAACCATCTCGTCTTCCACCTCTAGAGCATTCATACCAGATGTTTTAGGCGGGGCCTTTGTGTTTTCTATAGAACATTCTAGATCACTCATTTGGTTCTCTATACTCACACTTAGACAGATAGCTTCCTCTATATAACTATCAAATGAGTTATTCAGTGAGTAGGTCAGCTGTGCTTGCTTCTGATCGATTAATTTCTGGATAGATTGATACTCTAATTCTACAGCTAATAGAAGAGATTTCTGCTCTGATTTGGCGTTTATAATTTCGTTCGTGATAGCTTGCTGCTGCCCTTTCAATTCGTTTATTTTGCCTTCTGCATCAGTCAATATTTCTCTAAGAGTAAGACCAGGTTCGCAGACCGATTTCGACCTACCACGAAGGGGCACCCGTTTGTTGTAAGAGCAGATCCTTCCTACGGTGGAATCTGTCCTACTCCCATGTGAAAACTTCCCTGGAATATTGTTGCAATTAGCCATAAAGGTTACTGTTCTATTTGAACTCTAATTGTGTCCTTTTTTATATATATTTAGCGCCTAATATTAAGTGTCTGCATTCTGATACCCTTGACATAATTATTGCAAATATTTGCATAATTATATACATACTTGTTAGGATATTGTAATCAAGATATTGCTAGCAAGGAGCATACATCATATTTCTTATTTACGTCTGATTATTTTTGATTATTTGTATTTGTAAATACCTAACCTGTAGTTGGTTGCTAGTGGCAATTTTGATCCTGTGTCCCTGTCACATATTCCTCCTCCTATTTAGGTGTTAACATGTACCATGTGGGGGTGAGAACCCAATTAATTATTGAGTTACTTGGAAACTATATTTGTTGATTGGAATGTGGTTTCTGAACACTTTTATGTCCCAATATGCTATATGGAAGTATATAAGAATGCGTAGCATATTATTCTTAATATGAAACTAATTTATACTATCTGTATTGTGCCACTATTTGTGGCAGTTTCATCAGGACACAATTCACGGGGACAGAATATATGTAAAGTATGTGATCTGATATTTCAACATCTGTCTTATGAAATAAGACATAAATTCTCGTTTGAACAGACAGTTAAAAAAGAGATATTTTTGCATAATATTTTAGAGGACGTGTGTGAACATATTAGCCGGTACGGGGCAGTTACAGGACCGGATGGGTCTGTTAGATACACACCTGCTTTTGATGAGACAGGGGAACCTATAGTGGAGAAGAATTTCGAGTTTAATAGAGAAGTGTCACATCTGTTTGATCACTTTTGTGTCGGTATTGTTGATGATTATTATTATGAAATATTGAATTTATTCGTGGAAATAGAATTGAGTTATTTTACAGAAGAAACTGAGAGAGAATTGAAGAATAGATTTTGTAATCAAGTTCCTCATTCTTGTGTTTATTAATAAACAAATATTGTTATCTGTTAGAGGGCGAGTTTAGATCCGAGGGGGTCATTTAGGAGGGTATAGGGGAGCGCTTCTCACCCTGGGGTCCATGGGTGTAGAACTGCTTGTATAGAGGTTCAATAGACCCCTCTATAGTACATGCTTGATCGCTACAGGATTACATGTGACGTTATGTGAGTACAACCACATGTGTGGTATAAACAAATTCCTATGCACCAATTTGGCAGCAAAGATGAATATCCCTTATAGTGACGTGTCAATTGAACTTCTATGTAACCATGTAGGACAGTAATTTAGAGGTATATGGTTTCTGTAGGATTAAGAAATATCTATCATTTGGATAGCTAAAGTAGTGTGTTTTCTTATTTTATCTGAGAATAATTGTCTTACACAACTTTTGTTTGTTACTGCTATCAAGGGAACTGTTATAATATAACCGCTATGAGATTTGAGGGGTCCTGTCAACCTATACTTAGTCGGGGCGCTGTATATACCATCTGGATCCAGAATCTCCCCCTCTGTTTATGTGTACAATATTATCACAATAATAATATTACAATTATATCCTATAATTACATATTTTAGCCAGCTGCATAGCAACCTACACAGCATATAGGCATTCAATTGGTCGTTACATGTTATAACAAATATATATTTATCAAACTGTTTGTTTATTTGTTTGTTTGTTTGTTTGTTTACTTGTCAAATAGCATATTTTAATTGCATGGAACGTCCTAACAACGTGATGGATGGAATGGTATGGCTAACAGATCAAATCAACCAATCAGAAGTAGACTTTACACGCAGATATTTAGTGCATAACTCTAGTGAACACAAAATATATTTCCACAGCGATAAGGTATGTCTTATATGTATATTTTCACACCTTTTAGCACCATATAACTACCAAATGCCCATTATAGACTTTCAACTTTATCTGTATATTTTCACACCTTTTAGCCAGATAGAATACCTACACATGTAGATGACATATTGGAGACATTAACTAGCACGATAGAGCCCTCATTGTCCCTCCCTCATGCCTCATTGGCTAGACAACGGTCCAATAGCATGACAGGTGTGAAGGAGATCAAACCAACTACCCCCGGCATTCCCAGACGACCCTCTCTTACCAAACGGTTAAAGCTACAGAGGGCTAGCTCTCTGTCTGAGAAGAAGACAGATGTTAGGAAGGTCAAGGACTATGGGAGGAGTTTTAAATCTCTTGATTCATTGGATGACGTAGGAGTCATATTAGGTCTGTTATTGGGTATATAGGAGATGGGATCCTAGAACAGCCCCTGTAAGAGACCCCTATTGTCCCTTGTGAATAGTCTATACTCTACATATCAATTGCCCTATCTATTTGTGTAGGTGAGCCAGGTAGTGTACTGGAGCTACAAAGAGACCCTACACCCTGTCTTAGTATAGTTAACACGTCTCTGATGACTAGGTTCATATTTACATATTGTCTACGAATAACAGTACCTCCAATTAACTCTCATAACAACAAGAGTGAGCATGAGGAATGTGGAAGGAGTTCTTCTGTTAGTAAGACAGTCTATTTGTGTGTACAGACTGATTTGGATATGTATAAATGGCTACACTCTATATCAGCTGATTTAGAGAGAATTAGGAATAGGTAATCATGTGATATTTGTATTTTCACACCTTTTAAATATGTCTAAACATATTGTTCTTGTTTAGGAGGTTTCATTTGTACCCAAACTTGAGTATTACAATCTCAGAAGTTAAAGGAGTAGCTCCGAAGAAGAATCTTTTCTGTGAGGTGTGTCTGAACTCTGTACCTTACTCACGTACCTCTGAGAAGTTATCTAACAAAGGGGTCCTATTCTGGGGAGAAAAATTTGAGTTTAGTGAGTTCCCGCCAGTTCATGACATTACTGTGTTACTGTATAAAGGGAAGACGAAGAGACCTCAAGAAGTTGGCCGGGTTGAAATACCTGCGGTCTCTCTTTACGGTCAGGGTGTAGTTGAGAAGTGGTACTCTCTGAAGCTGGACAGAGAGAGGAAGAAACCTCAAACTACAATTCGTATTAAGCTACACTACCAAGTTAGTTATCCATTGTACTCCACACTACTAACAGTGCTTCAGTAAATTCCCGCTATATCTAAGCTTAAGGGAACATATCACACTTCGATATTAGCGGGTATTTCTAATATCTGTGTTAGATATAACAGGAGTTGATTGTATTTTATTATCCATGGTTATTAGGTGCTTAACATTCTTCCGTTTATTAAATATGAAGATTTACAGAGCTATATTGTCGATGACTACCATATTATTATAAAGAATTTAGCACCTCAACTACCTGTCAAACATAAAGACAGTTTAGCTAAGAATCTTGTTAGAATGTTCTACTCTACAGGAGACGTTACTAGGTAACTCAACTGGTGTTATGGAATGTTATTACAGTGTATACCGGTTATAAGAACACCCTTGGGAGTAGCAATACATTTTATGAGAACCGTTATCCAGAGGATGGTGCTTATATCGGGTGTTCTTATAACCGGTATCCACTGTACCCGTATAGTTCATATTTTACACCTTAGCCTTGCACAAATTGTATATTTATCTACACATTCCATAGGTATCTAGTTGATGTCGTGGTGAGTGAGGTCTCTGAGCCAAATATGGATTCCAACTTGATATTTCGTGGGAACTCATTAGCGACTAAATCTATGGATTATTATATGCGATTAATAGCTAGCCAATACTTACAGTCAGTTCTAGTTAGACCTCTCGTTAGATACCTTAACGACGCAGCGGAATGTGAAGTAGACCCTGAACGCATTCCAAACACATTCACACCTCTTCAAACACAGAATAATTTGTTAAGACATGTCCATGATATATGGGAGGCTATCTATAAGTCTCGGAGTAACATCCCTGTAGAATTACAGATAGTATTCCATGGGATACAAAATGAATTAGGAAAGGATAAGCATAGCATCTCTAATACAGTTGTTATTGCTTGTATATTTTTGAGGTTCTTTTGTGCGGCGATTATGTCACCATCTCTATTTGATATTATCAAGGAGTACCCCTCGGAAAAGGGGGCTAGAAAACTCACCCTGGTGGCCAAGACCCTACAGACGTTGGCCAATTTCTCTCGGTTCGAAGCTAAAGAGTCTTATTTGACATTCTTGAACGGATGGTTAGAAAGGGAGCAAGGAAAAATGTCAGAATTCATTTCGTATGTGTCAAACTTCAGTCTTGAAAAACGGGACAGTTTCCATTTGGATTTAAATGTTAACCCAACACCTTTACAGATTGTGTCGCTAGGTGTTGAACTGTCAACTCTCCACCATTTCCTACACGAGGTGACACAAACTGTACCTCCCCAATCCCAAGAACCTCTGATGCCATTAACAATACTCCTCAATGCATTAACATGCATTGAATCAGCTTTTAATGAGTCTAAGGATCGGATACTATGGATAAACTCTACCCCAGAGAAATGTATAACAGCTGTAGGTGTCGGTAGTTATTACAAGGATTCTACTACTAATTATACGGAGAGTGAATCCACTGGAGATGAGACTAGTGATATCGAAAATTCCTTCCTAAAATGGCCACAAAAAGTCCCCTCGACTGATCTCACCTGGAGCAAGAAGGACGTTATCCTGTATAAGGACTCTATATCGATGAGATCTAGTTCTGAGGATGAGAACTATAACCCTGTCCCTCCTCCTGTCCCAGGAAGGGGTACAAGTATCAGAGAGTCCCAGGAGCATATAAATAAATCCTCCATCGAATACTCATCTACTCTATCACCTCTTGAGAAGCTAATTGATCATCAATCCCTTGACGATATACAGGACCGTCTAGAAGAGGTACAGAAGAGTTTTAAAATAGTCCCCAACGACCCGGAGAGGTCAAAACCATTCGTACGTAGAAATTCTCCTAATTTAAGTAATTATAGAACTAATAACGAAGTCCTGAGTCCATCTAAATCCGCTAACCAGCTGGCAGGATCTTCACATAATCTATCCAAACACATCTCAGTTGATACAGCCATTAATAAGTATAAGAATGTGAATGAAATACGACGACATTCCAATCTATGTGATCGGTTGCCACCTAAATCCAATGAGTATATCCCCAAGTTACAATACAGCCGTTCTGACACTGGAGATACCTCACGACTATTATTTAACTCTAAAAGACTGCCAAACAGTAATACTTCTATACACAATCTTAACTCTAATAAAACACACATTCCTAACGACCAGAATGGTAACTATAGATACAGAGGGAGTACTCATATTAAGATTGAGAAGAGGACAGCTAAGTCACCAACAAACCAGTCAATATATAGATCCACATCTTCTATACAGGTCATTTCCAAGTCTCCCTCGCCCCCTACTGCACCCAATTTCACAAAGACGAGCTCTGCTGACAATCCAAGAGGTGTGAACTCTCCTGATAACCTCACCCCACCTTCCCTCTCCCCTTCGTATCGATCTCTAGACCCATGTTCTGGTAACACCAAAACGAATTCTATATTTTCTGTGCCTCAACGCCCATCACACCGACCTAAAACTATCGAGATTACACAATCCCTAGAGAGAATTAATAATATGAATAAACAGCATAGTTCGGGAGTGGGAGCTCTCAGTAAATTGTCAGAGACAATAGCTCTAGGTCATGAGAAGTTAGAGAGGAAATTGTCTTATCTGTCGGGTGGCAACACTAGTGGTGAAGAGGAATGTGGGTATTACCGTAAGGAATGTACTAGAATGCAGCGGGACGTTTCTCGGCTACGAGCTGAGAACCAAGAATTGAATGTTAATCTTACAGCTAAACAGAAAGAGTTGGACAGATGGAGGGGCCTAGCAGTAGAACAGGGGAAAGAACTCAAAAAAGTGAGAGAGAACTCAGAACTACTTTCGCTAAACAAACAAATCATTGATTCTAGAAAGGAGGTTATGAAATTAAAAATGGAGAACGAACACTTACGACAACCACCCGCTATATCGATTAGAAACACAGACAATGAATCACTGAGGGACCAGATTGAGACCTGGAAGGGTCTGGCTTTGGACCGATTAAACCGTATACGTTGTCTGGAGGCATCGAACGCTACCCTCATGAATGGGATAACTCAGTTAGAAACATTACAAGATATAATGACTAATGGGGATGACGATGCTAGCTCGGATTAGAGCTGGCTATTAAGTATAATTTTTAGTATGTATGTATCTCCATATTTCAGTATTAATTCAGAGCTGTATTATTTCGTAATATATTGTAATGTTATAACACGGCCTGAGGTACATGGACCTCTTGGTGGTCACAGGGGTCAACAGAGCGTGTTTTAAAATGGTACAGAGTAGAGGATCCCAACATTTTCACCAGTGGACCCCTATGCCAATTTTAACACATTCTGTGGACCCCTCCCAACAAATTTGAGATCCTGTGGATCCTCTACTGTCGTGCGTGAACCATCAAGGGGGTCTATGTACTCCAGGTTGAGAACGGCTGCTCCTTATCTGGGGTTGTATTAATCGTGATTCTATTAATTTGAATGCTTACAAACTGTGGCTATACATTATCCGTATTTCCTGTTTATCCATAATATTACTGAATCTAACCTGTAATCACGCAGGTATAATAGCTTATTTTAGTATAGCATATGCAAGTATACTTCCTTTATGATATCTAAGGTTATATTACTTATGCTATAATCCTTAGAATTATCAACTCTCCTCAGTAAGTTTCAATTTTGTTTACAAATATTACACTTCATTCAGAACAATATTTAGGTGTATCTTCATACGTAAACTATTTGTTTACAAGCATGGATAAGTATTAGATCCACAATAGAAAACTGTGAGAGTTATATCTCCTTGTATAGTATCTACCTAGCTTGCGGGCAGACAAGCTTAAAGACACAAATACAGTAATTATGCGCTCTCTGTGATTATGCTTCATAATCTATTGATATACTGGATTATGGATAATATGATTATTCTCCAGGTGTTATATTCGTATTTGATTATATCTTATTTCAGCTTCTCTAAATAGGCTACCACATGATTATGGTTATATACCACAATTACGTATCCGCTGTATAGCATATACGCTAGGGTAATATGTATCATTTGTCACCTCTGCGATACTTCTAGCGATTACTTTGGTTATCTATCATGAATATTTCATACGAGCAATCTTTCCTGGGATATCTCAGGATTAACAATACAGGGAACTTTTTAAGGTGTTGGTAAGTATGTAAATGCCTCCCGCTCGTATGTAAATTTGGAGGTCTTTTTGAGCTAAAACACGTTTATAGCAAATTCTATATACAGGAATACCCTCGCTAATCCGAACACCACTGTTCCGATTGCAAAATAATACTTTCGGCTTAGCGAAATGCATTGAAATCTGGGAGGGCTTTTTTCAAAAGCTGTACAGACGATGGAAGCATGCGTAATATATTATTAGGTATTAATCTGCTGTGTTTTACGTTTGTAACAATTTTCCAAAGATTGCATAAGCTCTGCACTGTTCGGATCAGCGACGGGCTACGTATAATGGCACATACGTGATATCAAATTACAACACTTCTTGTAACTATAGAAGGGATATCGTGTGTCTATATGGACTATATCCTTGGTAAAAACCACATTCCTTTTATCTATTTAAGTTGCTAGGACTAATTTTATTTAACTTCATTAATATTTTTGCTTTAGTATAAATACAAGATGCAACAGGCTGATACTAAGATTAATATAATAGACGATAATAGCATCGAACAAATGTCCATTCCATCTACGCCAAACTATTGTCATGTTAAAGAGAATGGGTTCATTAACACGGGCGTGGAAGATATGTCTCAAGTACATTGTGCCACTTTTCACACCTTTGATCGCTTCGATTTATTGAAAGAAACACCGGAAATGGTTGCGGAACAATTGACTAGGTTATGCGGGCACCTCTTCACTCAAATACAGCCTGAAGAATTCACAAACTGTAACTGGGAAAAGAAGGACAAATTCTCAAAGGCCCCCTGCATCTGTGAGTTCCAAGATTTCTTCAATCGTACATGTGCCTGGGTTACAAAAAGTATACTAAATTTAGAAATAACTGAGAAACATCGAGCAGACATAATAACCCAATTCATAAAAATAGCCAAGAAACTGTTAGAATTCAAGAATTTCCATTCCTTTATGGCTATTATTATTTCCTTGGAGAGAAGAGCTATTATTAGACTGAAGAGGACATGGAAAAAAGTTGATGGTAGAAAGGCATTCGATAATATGACTGAAGTTATATCACACTCGAATAACTACGAAAAGCTCTGGGACCATATGAAGAGATCTAGCCCTCCTTGTATCCCATATTTGGGTATTTACACCAAGAGGTTTGTGGAATTGTCCGCTGCTTCTGATCTCTCTCTCTCAGAGTGTCAAGAGCCCCTGGAGGTCTATGATCAGCTAGTCAGTCAGCTGGGATATTACCAGCGATCTATCGTATTATATGAATTCAAGGAAAACCCGAAATTGAAGAGTTCTCTACAACAACAATTACAGAATTGTTATCTTAACGAGTTTGAGAGATTCTTTGAGACTGACGTTTTTAAGCTGTCCCTACAGATCGAAGCAGAGGAACTGGACTCCATCCGTACCCTCAGACCAACTAACTCTAATCCTCTAACACCCCATGGTTCTCCAAGAAAATGTGCTACCATTCCACGAAAACGGTCTCCTCTGATAATAGGAGCTTCTAATAAGATGGCCCTCGACAACCGCTGCCCTACTCCCCCTGAATTCCGAGCTATCGGGCAGTTCGGGATCCTATCGCCCATTTGTAACCCTCTAAATGTGTCCACCTCTACCCTACCCACTGATTTCCAAATTTCTAAGAAAATAGGACATCGCAAAATTAAAAGCTATGGGGGATCAACCAATAGGACAGAAACTGACCCATTTGGCGCCCTTAATCCCGTCAGTCAGTGTCTGTCCATACCAAAGGAGTACCCCTCTACCCTATCACCTGATGACGCTAGCTCCCTGCGGTCTAATAATACCTCCAGTGGCTCCTCAGATTCCGGAAGCTTTGGGGACGGTTTTGAGATTTCCGATTGCGCCGGTGAATGTAAACCGATATTAAACGGTACTGGGAAACAGCCAGTGAGCTTTATATCCGGTGTTAAGCTTAAACTGAAGGATAACTCTAAATTAAAGCTATGTAGGAGTCATAAATACCTCCTACAACTCTATGAAAATGAGATCGTCTTCACAAGGAAACACTCCCATCTCTCTAATATTGAAAAGTATGAAATTCCGATCTCAGAACTCCCGAAAAATATCTGTGAGATTTTCGAGAAAGATAAACGCATTTACTTACACACAAACAAATCAAGAGAAATAAGAATTAAACCAAGAATAGAAGACTTTACAAAGTTCCAACAAATATTAAAATACGCAACTTCCTTCAATAAATTTTCACACCCTATCGATTTGATAGATTTGAATCTTTGATTAAAATATCTTAAGTATTATTGGCTGATTCGTTTTCTTCTATTATAATGCATGCTTGTGATGTCACCGAGGAACTTCTCCTTTAGGGACCCTCTTGGGATAGCATTTCTTTGGACGCTAACATATTCACGCTGTACTAATCGCGTTCGGTAATTTGTGTCCTTCATGGCTGCTGAACTGACATTTTTAGTTATCGTAGGGGGTTTTTGTTGTTGGGAGAATCACACTATATACAATACATTCCAATTCATTCATTTGTCTACAACATTTTGTTAGTTTCTACACTTTATTTATTTGTTTGTTATTTCTATTTTAGATAATAGCGCTATGGACTAGTTAGTATCCCGCGTTATAGTTGTCTGATTATTAAATAATTTGAATGTCTGCTCTGTGAACTGTAATATTTGTGATCAAATGACCTTAGAATGTATATAGAAGTTCATTACTAGCTTATTTGGATTTGAAGCCTTACCTAACTTGGATCAGTTTAACTGGGATATATTCTGAAACCTTTTTGATACATATCAGTAATACAACAGATACCGTATTTATTCGAATAGTAGCCGGGGCGATTATTTGAGTAAATACGATAGTTTAGTTCATTATAGAATTATTTGGAGAAATATTATACAAATATTGAAGAAATCTGTGAAGAAATTTGCTATTTTTAGCTATATTAGGGCGAATAACCTGTAATCCAAGTATTTGGTAATTAAAATCCCGTGCATTTGTAGAAACGGGTCGGTAACTATGTAGAAGGAATGTTTAATTAGATTGTTTACAACATATATTGACAAACACGTGTTTATTAATTTTACAGTCTAACCACCTGTCTGTGATATTTATAATATACTGATAGATATGCTATCAATATGTTAGCATTATTGGTTCATTGATTCGCTTACAGACATTTATTTATAGCACTACCTTAACAACCATATTGTGTCATTGGAGTTCAGGGTAGAGAGCATTATGAGTTTGAACTCTTTGCGTAGGAACATTCTTTCGCTAGCAACACAAGAATGTTAGATATACGTCTACCTAATCAGAAGATATCATGTTCCTAACTGCCCCCTTCCGCTAAACGTATTAGGAGATTAGACCAGTAGAATCAACATATTTACTACTTATCTGTTAATATTTTCCCAGTTTTCAGTCCTCACGTCTTATACGTAGTAAGACTGACGTATTTGGAACTATATTCTCTTACAATATGGAACTATTGTATAATATATGACATGGCGGTAATTAGTGTCTCGTTAATGTCGTTTGATTAATAATCAATAGCATATGCCATATTGGAACTAATCTTATGTCTTAATAAGCGTTCTTGGAATATTTATTGGAATTTTTGCTTTTGAGAAACTTTCAGTTCTTGGAATATTTATTAGAAGTATTTTCAGAGATTATTTACTAACACTTTGTAGGGGAATAGCATAGTTGTAAACACTTTTATCAGGTGATTGTTTACATAAATCTACGTAAACAACTGTTATTATAATTCTGTGAATGTATACAATAAATATTGATTTGTACTTTTATTAATTGAATTAATAATTGAACTTTTAAAGGTAAAATTAATTAAAATTTGAATTTGGCACACAACGAATTTTGTAGTTTGTTATTCTAGGATAATTACGTCATTAATTGTCAGAGATTGGAGATGATAATCTGTTTTATGTATTCTGAGGGATACCCAGAGGCACAATGCTCTTGGTGGCTTTGTACCCTTCGTTCTGTATGCAAAACTAATTGAGGTTATTGCCTATTTTCTCGTGCATTTTGTGAAGCAAAACTGTAATATATTACATAGCGCTATATATTGCCTGAATTAACTCTATTTAAGACTTACGTCTGTCATTTATGGAACTATACCATATTCATTCTCCTGCATATATTATTATAACACTTTAACACCTTTTTATACTTAATTATCAGTCACTAAATCAATCCTGATAGGGAGGCTATACTCCCGGAACAGTCCCTTATTCTTAATCAATATTTGCTGTCAACATTATTACAGCAAAACAGACGAGATTATACCTTGCAGTATTTATAATTAGATTAATACATAGTTAATATTAATCATTTCATCTCTGATCCAATTTTATAATCCACGTGGCTTAATCATATGCTGGATAGGTTAGTTCCAATTGCAACTATAGCGACACTAGGCTAACCACTTATTGCTGCATCATCTATTCATTTTTCCATTCATACGATATCTGATGTATCTGGCATATCACTAACAATATGATATTTCTATAGGAATGTTAATGTACCAATGAGTGCTCACAACCTGGGGTCTATTGACCCCTTGTTGGCCTAAGGACGACAGCAGGGGGAGGTTGGGAACCATGCGTACTTTATTTGCTATAAATATTGAGATTTTACACAAAATAATAACTAATACATTCCTATTACCATTATCGTAACTACGGTGAGTAGTAACACTGCCCAGCTACCAGCTACCCTCCCTCCGGAGCTAGGGGTGGTGGTCGCAGGCTGTGTACCCGTATTGCAAGGGGGACAGGACACCGCGGAACATCCTTCTGACAGTAAGAACTCGTAGTAGGGAGGTGTCACATTATTGAACTTGGTTATGGTAACCATGGTTACTGGTATCCCTCCATTAATTGCATAGCTATGATAAGTAGGTAGTCGTCGACTGTACGTAGATTAATGGTAGTAAGACCCTCTGATGCCTCTGTTAAGAAGAACCATAGATTAGTAGATATATTGAGAAAGGGTTTCATAGCATTCATAGCTAATGATCCATTGTGCATACTTCGTCTGTGTTCTCATTAACACGTTACTTGTCTTCGCTCTCCAGCAGGAAATCCTCTCTCCCATAATCTGTATATTCTATATCAACAGTAAGCAAGGATAGCGATGTATCCCTGCTACGTCATAACCTGAGTACTCTGACAGTTCTTCTTCATCGTTTATGTACTCAGCTGTTGCTTTAAATTACAAGCTCTGGGTTATAATACTATTCATGTTTGCTATAGAATCGAATCAATAAATGTATTTATCAGTAAGTCAGCTACCATGGATATATGACTATATGGATTGTCATGTATGGTTCTGTTTATGGAACTATTTTGTTGGTAATTATGGTTTCTTCCTGCCTCGGCACATATTTGAGATTTCTATGTACGCGAAGTTTAGCCTCGTACAGCCTAACCTCCATACACGGGCGATTTGGCAGAAACGAGGTAGCATTTTTGGCGTCCTTGCAAACCCGTAGAGCTTACACTTTACATACATAAACCTCTGCAGCGCAGGTTATTTACCTACAAGGTTAACATACACAAACACGGGATGAGTTTATAAGCAGCTGGTGCTGACAATCAACCCTATTCAGCCCACAGAACCTGTTCTTATATTGCATATATACTCATATATTGTTATCTCTCACAGTTCTCCTTAGATATATCTGTTACACAACTCCCCTCGTAGATGTTTATATGTGTTAACTGCCTTCATACATAGTTTGTGTGTTGTTTAGGTTTGTTATGTACTGTATTACTTCGGATACGTTCCATAGGTAATCGCCTTCTATTCCTGTATATAAGATGTGACTGCATTAAGATAAGTCTACTAAGCTGATTTTCATTTCAAAAACTGAAGTATAATTCTTTGTTTTGCGCTAAATCGTCACTCCATATAAGTCATATTATCTGTAAAATGGATACACCTCCTAGCTAGCACGTGTTCCTTATTTTGCTGAGTAGAACTAAACCCTCATTCATCCTAATCAACCCCTCGTTATAATTAATTTGCAGACATCAGTAATGGTCTATAATTGGTAGAATATACTCTATGTGTAATCTTCCTAATCTCCCATAACAAGTGAAGTAACTATTTGGCAGTGGCTTACTTAGCCAAAATACACTATTTTTTGGTGGCTTAAGGTTGCTATAGCCACCAAACCACCAGATTTGTCTAGCACTGGATAACTTGTACGGATTATTATACAGCTTTATAGTATGTTTATCTTGTTTATGTTTGTATTTTTGTTTGTATTTCACTGCAATACACCTCATCACTGATCCATCTGAAGCTTATACAACCTTATGAAATATTCAAAATTCTCATCGTTTGTAGTTCCAACTTAATACCCCCTACGTCTCATTGCATAGTATGTAATGTTACAATATCCTAGCTAATAATTCGTGATTTTAACAGAGCTGTATTCCTTATAAGGAATGATTAATTGATACAAACAGAGCTTATAAATTTATGAATATAATTAATAACACAGCTGATTTATCTGCTTTATGATGTAAATTATTCCCTTAATCAGGTCTAAATGGCCTCGCCCCGATGTGACCCTATTAAGAGGAGTCTACCATAATTATTTCACTCATTTAATCACACTCTATAGTACGAAATACTCAAATATGTAAATACAGCTATCAAACACACCTTATCCTACAAATATACTAAACTATTACACACGCGTAGAGGATGTACATCACTAAGTATAGCATTACTGTACTATACAGTTGCTAGCAGAAACATAGATGTAGCAGCTAGTAGTAGCAACAAGCTGCTGGCTATAGTCCCAGCTGAGCTTCTAACTCCCTCTGGACATGCTGTGCAGTCGTACTGTATACAGTCTGCAGGTAGCCTGAAGGCTGTGAAATCTGGTGCTTCGTCAATGTAGCTGTCGATATTATATACAGAGATGGTTGATCCTAGCCCTTCATATGTCAATTGTGTCGGTAGTCCGTTCACTATTATAACTTCATAGGTATCAAAGAATCCATCATAGGTAAATGTTCCAGGTGGACTCTCTGTAGAATTTATGAACCTGTCCCAAAAGTTTTCAGTGGTAGAGAATGGAAAGACACTTGGGAAAAGTGTTGTAAGAACCTCGCAAGTGCCGCTAATGTCAACATAGACAGCTGAATCATTCACACTAGCTACTTGAATTGTTGTTGTGGTAAAGAAGAATGATGTAGTATATTCTACAGCTTGTAGACCCCTACTGATGTCCACATATAAATCATATCGAGGGAATTCAGTTACAAATCCGAGCACGGAATCCTCACTTGAGCCCTTGAAGGAAAAGCTACCGGATAGTTGAGGGAATTGTGCATTTATTGCAGCGAATAACCCAAGCAGGAAGATTATTTGGTACTTCATTTTTGGTTTAGATCCTCTCTGTTATATGCAATTTGTGTGTCAAGTTATTATATTTATAGTTTTCATTCCAGAAACTGAAGTATAATTCTTTGTTTTACACCAAATCGTCACTCCATATGAGTCATATTATCTGTAAAATGGATACACTTAATAGCTAGCACGTGTTCCTTATTTTCGCTGAGTAGAACTAAACCCTCATTCTTCCTAATCAACCCCTCGTTATAATGTATATACAGACATCAGTAATGGTCTATAATTGGTAGAATAATCTCTAAGTGTATTCTTCCTAACCTCCGTAACAGTTGAAGTAACTAGTGTTAATGATTCAGCTCTCTATATTGACATTAGCGGCACTTGCGAGCTTATTACACCAACTAACCAAAGGATCTTTCCATTCTCTGCCCACTGAAAACTTTTGGGACATTTCAAAATGCTACAAAGAGCTCTGTTATATGCGAAACATATGTACATAATCCACATCCACATCTCCTAATTAGCACATGTCCCTTCATTATATTAAGATAATTGATTGCAAAACGTAAAACACTTGTATTATGCTAACAGATGGCATCAGCACTACACACATTGGAATTTGGTAGTTGCTTACTTAGCCAAAATACACTATTTTTTGGTGGCTTAAGGTTGCTATAGCCACCAAACCACCAGATTTGTCTAGCACTAGATTACTTGTACGGATTATTATACAGCTTTATAGCATGTTTATCTTGTTTATGTTTGTATTTTTGTTTGTATTTCACTGCAATACACCTCATCGCTGATCCATCTGAAGCTTATACAACTTATGAAAATATTCAAAATTCTCATCGTTTGTACTTGCAACTTTCTTAATACCCCCTACGTCTCATTGCATAGTATGTAATGTTACAATATCCTAGCTAATAATTCGTGATTTTAACAGAGCTGTATTCCTTATAAGGAATGATTAATTGATACAAACAGAGCTTATAAATTTCATATTTTTGGATTTTTCAGCATTTTTGTTCCAAAGTTTTGTAATTGAATTTTTATTATAATTTTAATTCACAAATTCAAAATATTCTCCAAAACAAACAAAATGTCAATCTACAAATCTGTAATATATACAAATAAGAAATACAGAACTATTTGTTGTTGCATGTTGTTGTCAAATAAGTGAACAAACAAACAAACTAACACTCTATTGGCTAGTTTTCATTCTCCTCTGTATTAGCATTTTATCCATCTCCTTGATCCCTTCCTCTATCCCCTCTCCGTTAGTTAGACTGGTCGGTTGTACAAAATAGTTCTGATGGGGGAGAGACTCTAATCCTAATCCCGTAACGATGTCCTCTGACGTCATAGCATGTGGTAGATCTTGCTTGTTAGCTAACACTAGCAACGGCACCTGAAAATGGAATGTAAATAGTTTGGTAAACTATTTACAGCTTTTGAATTACTGCTAACAACAGCATATGTGTTACTTCAATATTAATTAGCTCAGTAATTGGACTATGGATAACTTGCATAAGTTTCTATAGACCCGAAATTACAAATATTATCAAACTATTCAACTGCATATTTCTACCCTCCGTTATGTCACTATGGAAACATACCTGATGAAGCTCTCTGCTTGTGTAAGCGTTGTGTAATTCATATTTAGCCTCTGGTAACCTGCTAGCATCAGAGGAGTCCACTAGGAATATGATACCGTCTATTCCCTTGTAGTAGTGAGGCCATATAGCTCGTAGTCTGTCCTGTCCTCCTACATCCCATAGAGTAGCCATGTGTTGATCGCCTATCTTTACCTTTAATACAAATTGAACCATGGATAATACCACATGTTTATACAAGTTCGTTTGCTTATTATTATAAGAATAACCATGGATAATAGAGCTAATTTTGCAAATAGCAACTTCATCTTATAATTACCACATTAGTTCCTAAGAATTCATGTTAGTTCCTATATAGCCATATGTATAAATAACCTTCTCAATATTGAATCCTATAGTAGGAATAGTTGGGAAGAGTTCTTGGTACTTTATCCTGTATAAGAATGTTGTTTTGCCTGCTTGATCTATACCAAGGATTACTATATTAACCTTCCTATTGGGAGTAGAGAATATGGGAACACATTGTAGACTCTTCAGATTGTTACCCATTGTATATAGCTAATTAGAGAGGGATGTATTGTTGATAGGTTTGTTTACTTGTTTGTTTGTTTGTTTGTTTGTTTGTTTGTTTGTTTGTTTGTTTGTTTATTTATTCGTTTGTTTGTTTATTTATTCGTTTTGTTTACTAGTACTCAGATACAAGTTCCACTTCCCAAACTATCTTAAATATCTAATCATTATTGAATTATTTGTGGCATACATTCTTCTGTAGTTTTCTGTAACCAAGGAAATAATACAAATCTGCAACCATATATACTATATCACTTATCACACATTCCATTGAATGCATATATCACTAGGCAGATTCTTTACAATTTGTGGTTGAAACCACACAGATTATATAATTTGAATATTATTAATAGTTATCATACAACATGCATTCTTGTGTCATCCTCTGGTAACTATGGTGAGCTGTATGATATATATAGTATATTTTCCTATTTCAATTAGTATGACATACCACGACACACATTTTAGTCTGGGGGTTAATCTCCACTGTCTCACGAAATGTGAGGACACAACGGACAATCTGACACAGACAGATCTACAAATTCCCCGACTAAACACCTACCAGGAGTACTATGAAACTGTAACCATTGGACACGTGAGGAAAGCTATAAAGAGGAACTATAAGATACCAGAGGTGTGTCAGATACAGGTTCTGTACTCAGAGGGTCCAATTGTAGACGATACCCTCCCTCTATCTCATCTACACTTCAAGCAAGGTGATAATTTGGACATATTCTACTATGCTACAGCTAAAGTTGATATTATAGATGAGATCTTAGCGGACATTGATAGTCTCACGGGAACCTGTCAGAGATTCTCTAATTGTTATGACAAAGATGTACGGACAGATCTGTTACAGATTATTAGTGATAAAGAATCCTTTCTTAGAAGTTTAACCTTCATAGTATTCCTGCCCTGGAATACTCCAGAGACGGAGGCGGGGAAGTTATATTTCGTCAGTCAGGGGGGTCTAGATAAGCTCATGGGGCTGTTAAAATGGACCGTAGACATGGGACCACTGGGGAGGAACCTTAGCGTAATCGTGGAGTTCGAGAAGGACCTATTTCTATCGCTATGGGGTTTTGCTGACACCCTACAAGAAAAATTATTACTCCTTAACATGGAGTGCTTACAACTAGCCCTTAGGGTCCTTACCGATAATATAGAACATAATATACTGGTACATCACGCTCTGGGGCTTACACAGATGTTAGTAGAGATACCAGGAGCTAGACAAATAATGATAGATAATCCTAAGTCAATTCTTAAGATAGCTGAATGTTTGGAAGATAGAATTGAGACTAATCTTAATTCTAACGATAGATTTCCAGAGGCTACTATCATATGTAGATTATCACACTCTTGTGAGTCACATAAGATTCTTACACAGAAGGGAATATTCCAAATACTCCTAGAAGTCCTCAGAGAATCCACACAGCGGAACGGACACTTCTTCCTCAAATATTTATTGTTACAATTCTTCATGAACGTCCTCATTAATCCAAGAATCCCTAATTTCTCTAAGCAAGATCTTTCTTGTATAGAACATATGATGACGTCATTTCTAGCCCTACATAAATGGAACCAGCTGTATCAATATGAAACTAAGAATGGATATAATTGCAGTACTATAGTTCCGTTTATTCACGCCTTATTCGTACCCAAACATTGTCAGATATACACAGACCCAAAATTGATGAGTACTTATCTCTTAGTTACCATTATGTCACTCAAGAATGTACTTAATCAGCCTAATAAACAGGAACTATTTATCCAGCAGGAGTTACAGGATTTTCTAACAATAGCTTGTTGGTATTTACCCCAAGAGCTTACCCCACAGATATCAGATATCATGAGCTTCTATAAACCGGATGTTCCTTCTCTCCAAAATATTACAATCACAAAATTGGGAATTGAGAAGGACGGGTTTCATTCCGTATTCAATGATTTTAGAAGCTAGTTACCGTGATTGACAATTGGTATGCATATTGTTATTTATTGTTAGCTATTTGTTAATATATGAATCAGTTTTGTTAAGAATATATTTTCCATGAATTATTGATTATTTTGTATATATCTGTTACTCTTTGAGGGATATTATATGAATATATTATCTTCACACCTTTTTATTTGTATTATTTTTGCTTGTTATTAATCATTTGTTATTGTTTGCTTTATAAATTAGATATTTTTATCATGTTCAAAAAGAAAGACCCTAAGGAACAGGTAATATTATAGTAGCTGGGGTGATTATTCATATTTTAACACCTTTGTACGGGGAATATATTCACCAACTCTCTAACGTGCTTATGTGAGGTGTTATGTCCCAGTTTCCATGGTTATCTCGTTGGTATTTGGATATACCCCTCAGCGAGGGAGTGGGGTCATTGAAGAGGCTATCTTATACACGGCAGAACTCGGATAAGACCTACCCCCTCAGGAAAACATACTACATCTTCTCGAGTTCTACTGTGTTAACTGGACCATGGATAATACCAATTTCAAGGTTTAGGCATAATCTACTGTTTTAGGTTAAAGAATGGAAACAAGCCCTACGTAAGGAGAGTAACGGTATGGACAGACAGATTAGAGGGATACAGAGAGAAGAACTGAAGGTCACTAAACAGATTAAAGATGCTGCTAAAAAGGGTAATATGGATGCAGCTAAGATACTAGCTAAGGAGATGGTACAATCCCGTAGAGTTATTAATAAAATTTATGCTAGTAAGGCTCAGTTGAACTCTGTTTCTATGCAGATGGATCATCAGCTAGGTTAGTCAGTTATTTAATCCCCTGTTAGTAGGAAACTTGTTTCAGCTACACCGCCCGCATCAAGTTTACCTACTACATGAATATTGTCATTATTGCAAATTCAACTACACAATATATTTACTAACTAACGGATACACAGACCTCCTTATTATTATTTGTAGCTATGATTCGAATGGCTGGGTCTATGGAGAAGAGCACAGAGGTCATGAAGGCTATGGAGAAAGTTATTAAGCTCCCAGAAATAAGGAAAACAATGATGGACTTAGCTAAAGAAATGCATAAGGTTGGTTATACGTATATCCATGGTAACTATGGTGTAGAATAGGAATGTTATTGAGTTATCTATCAGGCAGGAGTTATAGATGAAATGCTTACTGACACTCTAAGCACTCTAGATGATGAGGATCTAGAGGATGTAGCTAACTCAGAGGTGGAGAAGATACTTAATCAAGTACTGGAGTCTCATGGACCTCTACCAATAGCTCCAGAACCTGCTCCCGTTAGTATTAATGGACTAGGGATATGTTATCGTTATATAGAAATGCCTGCTTATACTAGCATATGTTTCAAGTAATGATCACGGTCCCTTAAGCTTTGATATAACCGGGATAGATTGTATCATATCAACTGTTTAGAAGATATTCCTCTGTCACATATTTTAGTATGCTATTTGTTACTAGGAACCAGAGGCAGATGAAGATGACGTAGAGACTATGGCAGCACGTCTGAATGCATTGAGAAGCTAACTGTTCTATTATTAGAATATCAGCTGATTATATTTGTATTACACATATGTGAGTTATCTATAATGTACATTTGTTAAGATGTCAGTATATTTAACGCGGAATATTACCCAACCAGTACTCTATACCCTACAAGTCTATGGGAGGTACATGTTACCCAACCAGTACTCTATACCCTACAAGTCTATGGGAGGTACATGTTACCCAACCAGTACTCTATACCCTACACGTCTATGGGAGGCCATTCTTGCCATAAACAATATTTTTGCTTATTATTTTGAAGTTTAATATTTGTATTATTAACTCACAAACAAACAGAATATCAAAACTATAAAAGGTAAATCTTCACTCTTACACTTTGTAACTTATTTAGTTTCAGTTTGACACATCATCCTCTTGAATTCATCATAATCAACTTCACCATCTCCGTTAGTATCAGCTTCATTCATCATTTCTTTCAACTCAATCTCTGTCATATTCTCTCCCAGACTTTCCATAACCTAAAGGATACAGATAATATAATTATACTCAATTCCTGTTATATCAAAGCTCTAGGGATTGTGATAACAGCTTCTATATATCCGTGTTAGATGTAACAGGAGTTTATTGTATTTGAATTTGATCCAAAAGTATTCAATACGACATTATGGATACAAAGCCGATCATTGTCCACTAGTGTCCCTAACTGTCCTGGTCCTTTTCTCCAAGTATAATACCTCGTTAATATGAACACTAACGGATGGTCACATTAGGTGTTAGTAATAGGTTCTATTGTAATCTACTTACAGCTTTTAATTCTTCTTTACTTATCGATCCGTTACCATCTTTATCAAATACTTTGAAAGCTTCTCTAAGATCAGCGTCATCATCCTTCCCAGGCCTAGTAATCATCATCTTTTCGAACTCGTGAAATTCTATGGTACCATTACCATCAGTATCTACCTCGTTTATCATATCCTGTATCTCCTCCTCTGTTGGGTGTTGACCCAAGGAATGCATTATCTACATATGTACATTCATTAATAGGTGTCAATATACATATACCGGTCTATTCTGTATATTTACTTACTTCTTTGAGTTCTACTCCAGATATTTTGCCATCACTGTCTCTGTCGAATAACTTGAAAGCTTCGAAAAATTCATTATTCTTATCTTTAGAATCTAGTGGAGATTTGGGCTCTTGTTTCTCTGCTTTTGCCATCTACTAGTAAACAAATAAGTAATCAAACAGACTATTATTGAGTCTAGTTGTAGTGTAGTTTATATACTGAACTATTATTGTCAGTGATATATACGCATTCAAATATGTTACATATATATTATCACCTATTGGATATGATAATATCCCTCGCTTAAGGACGGTAATACCCAACTATCCCTCCATAACGACCTCCCTATTCGTCCCCTTCGTCCCCTTGTCCTTACATCTGTAGAAATTACAGTATTTTACAGAACTAATACTCCTATTAGAAGCTCTATGATATAGCTGATACATGGAATAGAAATTTTAGTAGTTTACCTTTATCAGAAGAACTTGGAATTATTTTCTTTTCATTTCTTGTGAGATCATCTTGATTTATAACCTCCAGTAAGGCCTACTTGTCGTAACAGCATATCCAGCATTTAATTTTATAGTAGAGGTATTGATTACATTTTTTACGACAATATGGTTGTTAGGGTATCATTATCATCACTAGACAGCGGTTAGTAATTTATATGCACTGAGATAAATAATATCTATTCCATAGTTACTTGTAATTAAATGTTATTCTTCCTGTAAACTAATCTATTTATTGATAATTACTAGTAAATAACTTTTTGTATGTTTGAGTAGCAAAATGAGATTGCTGTTTTTATCGCTGTTATGTGTTATGGGTGCAATGACGTCATATGGCGCTATCACATCGCGTCTACATGTGCCACATACAGCAACACCTCAAGAGATTAATTTGGACACATTCCGTGAGGATAACTCTGAGCTGAAACAGAAAATAACACGACCCAAACGTGCTAATCCCGGGAATGATTCATTCTCTCACACTTCTGCTCTAACTAATGACAATAACGGGTACGCATTGGTCCATTATTCTGGCGCCTATTCTCCCAAGATCTTCATAGTTACCCAGAGATATGCTTCATCACTTGTGGTACAATCTAACCTCTGGCGAACCACTGATTTCGGGAGGGAGTACACAAATGACACCAACAAACTACCAGCTGACGCAATAATTAACTATTTCTATATTTCTCTGAATAAGGAAAAACTTATCCTAACTGACCAGAAGAATAACAGGCTATATAGGTAACCACATTCCTATACATTATTATCGTTGCTAGGATACATAATTATGTTATTTATAGAACACTTAATGGTGGAGATGATTATCGTGTAACAGATGTGTCATTTGATCCCAAAACCCTAACATTCCATCCGAGCATTGAGGAGGCTGTGATAGCGTATGATTCAGAACACATGGAGCTTTACATATCGTCTGATTTCGGAGCGACCTGGACACAGATAGGTACATATTTTCACACCTTTATAACTTAATTATAACTGTATTATCTGTATAGATACTGGAGTACAAGCTTATGTGTGGGATCCTACTGCTACAGACCCTACAGTGTATTTTGAGACTCAAATAGATAACAATACTTATGTGTGGAAGGCTTCTATTGTTAGTGACAAGTTGAGTAAAGTTGTATTTGACCCTGACCTAGGAGCTGTGGAGACAAATTCTCTTCTTTTGTATAGTAAGTAATATCATATTTTTTAAGGGGCTGTTATAATCACTTCGATATATCCGAGGTCACTATATGATCATATTATTCTATAGATGAATTCATTTTCGTTGAGAAACAGCTGAACGAGTCTGACACGACTGGAGAGGGAGGTTTGTTCGTCTCTTACAAGAGAGGTAAGTTTAGAGAAGCGATGTTCCCTCTAAAGACACAGGAGCAGCATTATCTTATAGCAGATGCTAGTCAGGAACAAGCTCTAGTAGCTGTGTATCATCACGAAAATCTTACTAATCTGTATACATCTGATGCTGAGGGGTATACCTACTCTCTGTCATTACAGAATCTTAAGGTGATAAAGATCTTCCATCTAAGCAAGTGATTTCTTATCTCATTATTATATAATTGTATAGGGAACATCAATTACCAGCTGGGAGAACAGAGCAGCATCAGTAGAGCTGGTTATGATAGAGGGAATCAAGGGAACATATATAGCTAACAGATTAGATCCTATATCTTCTAATCCAAACACGTGGCCTGCTTTCACACAGATCACTTATGACAAGGGTATGTGTTGTATTAATTTATAGGTGTGAAGATTAATCATATGTATAATCATAGGGGGCACATGGGGATATATCAAGAGACCACCTTACGACTCAAACGGAAACCTAAATGATAATTGTACCCTCGCAGAGGATTGTAACTTGAATCTGAGGATAGATCAGCCCAGTAGATCAGGTGTATACTCCAAGGAGCATGCGTTAGGACTGATAGTAGCTCATGGAAACTCGGGGAAATACCTTAACAGTTACTGGTGGGGACAGTACTATTCTAATGTGTATCTATCAAGAGATGCTGGTGAGTGTGACGTCATAGAATAAGACCAGGGGAAATGGGTAGACCTACAAACTAATACAGTCAGCTGTCTGTATTGTAACACTCATAATATTAGTCTTCATAGTAACGGGTGTATACAATAGGTATGCTGTATAATTATATCAATAGGATTCACATGGACTGAGGAGTTCTACAGAGGTTCATACGAGTACGCCTTCCTGGACCATGGAGGAGTAATAGTTGCTGTTTCTAAATACTCTGGGAATTCTGTTTACACTCAAAGTATCACATACTCGTGTACTGAAGGGTTGTCATGGCAACTGAGAAATATTTCAACGGCTAAACTGTATGTAATTGGAATCCTGACAGAACCAGGTTCAACTACTTTAGAGGTAATTAATAAGCCACGTAACCATAATTCTTATTAATTAAATAATTAATACGTCAAATGAATTTATGATTATAGCATTCCTTAGGCTAATTTGGTAGTTATGCAATAATGAATTATATTCTAATAGGCTACACTATTTGCTAAGACCCCTGGACGATTCGTAGAATGGTTAATAGTACAACTAAACTTCTCATATTTTGTTAATGTGACCTGTGGACCTGATGACTATATCAAATGGATACCTAGCGATGAGAGGTGAGGAATGGAATGTGTATATAGAATGTATTAATATATATTACATAGACAAGGAGGTGACTGTCTGCTGGGAGAGAAGGCTACCTACGAGAGGAGGGATCCTGCGGTCTGCTGCTTTAATGGGAGAGACTATATTAGACCAATCAACACTTCTACTTGTCCTTGTAAGCTACAGGACTTTGACTGTGACGTAGGTTATGAGAAGTTGAGTACAGACTCTCCGTGTACCCCTGCAGAGGGCACGGTACCTGAAGGGGCACCTTTTGATTGTCCGGAGGGAAAGAACTACACGAGTACGATAGGGTATAGATTGATCCCTGGGGATAAATGTGAAGGAGGAGACTATGACGCGTACGCTCCCCATATCTATCCCTGTCCTATCAGGGCCCCTACATCCCTGGTCCTCAGTCCTGATATGCATACCTACAAGATAGGAGCGGTAGTAACTATTATACTATCACAGGGATATGGCAGTAAGAAGTCTACAGTATATAGGTGGGATTATGGGGATAATAGTACACAGCAGATGATAGAGGGATTCACACTATCTGAGACTGTAACACATACGTATACGCGAGCTGGCAAATACACCGTGAGTTGTTTGTTATTTATACCGTGTATACCTATTATAAGAATACGCTTAGGGGTAGCGATACATGTTCTTAAAACCTGTATGAATATGCAAGGATATTGCTATTTATATTCTAGATTAATCTATCTGCTTCTAACTCTGCTGGAGTTAATAACGTATCAATAGACATAGTAGTACTTGATGTAGTGGATTCATTCAATGTTACAGGGGTGGAATCTCCGATATCTGCCGGTACAATGGTAGAGTACTCCCTCACTGTATACTCACCAGAACCTGACCAACATGTGCTTCCTGTCGGTACCTATGACGTCAGATGGAGCGTTTTACTGGGAACAGCGAATGCTGTGAGTATAAGTCAAGATACATTCTCCTACCTCCTAGAATCTGAAGGGGTATACTACATAAATGTGAGTTATTCTTGTTACTATAGTAATGATATTGTAACTATGGAATGTGTAGATTGAGGTGTTTAACCATGTGTCAGATCCAGTGGTACAGAATCTGGTGATCAATGTAGTCGGTATCCCTGGGGCCCTAACCCTCTCTACTACAACTGACCCTGCTCTATTCATTCCAGGGCATGAAATACAGATTAATTTTCGTCAGGGAACTGAGACAGACTTCACTAACTATTCTGTCAATTTTGGAGATGGAGAGGTCATGAGTGACCTTATTTACTCTTTAGCTGAGAACCTACAGCACTCATTCAATGCTCCTGGGGTTTACACTATCATGATAGTGGCTAGTAACATAGCTGGTACCACTACAGTTGCTAGGAACATAACTATACTTGATGTATTACAATCAGCTGTATTCAGTGCACCAACTATTATAATACTAGGACTCAATGAAGTGTTTGAAGCTTCATATACTTTACAGTATAATACTGAATATACTGGTGAGTTATAGTGTATCCTCCATATACAAGGCTTGTGGAAAAGGTGTGGAAAATGGATAGAACGATTTCAAAGTCCCATACAAATTTCCGGCTTCCCTGGCCTCCTGTTTGTAGAGGTTACCCTATATTATACATTCCTCTGGTTGCTAGGGTCTATAATGTACTCCTGGGAGATCGGGGATGAACCTCCTGTAGAGTCTCCTACTCCTCGGGTAACACATAAATTCCTATCAGCCACTACGGTAACTATAAAGCTGACGGTATATAATGAGGTGTCTAGTATTACATACAGTCTACAAGTTGTTATACATCCATCAGCTGAGAATCTAAGGATCCGTCAGGACGGACAGACATACCCGGTCCTAACTAAAGTTATCCTGAACCTAGAATCAGCTGATTCCGTAGAGCTACCTAGAGAGGGTGTTACTTACAAATGGGACGTAGGGGAGGAGGGTACAGATATTATAGAGACTGCATTACCCACTACTACATTCCAATACACCACTACCGGCACTAAAGTAGTCAGGGTACACTCTGTATCACTTACAGACGGAGAGACTATTAACCATGTGGTGTCAGGGACGCTGTATATACTCTCTGTGATATCTACTGTATCCTCTCTGCATAATACCGGTACTACTAAAGATACAGCTAGTGTTAACTTCACAATTAGAGATCCATACGACGGACTGTACATAGGACCTGTTACTGTTCTTATATCAGATGATTCACATAATGACTGGGCTTATAACACACATGAGTTCTATGTGAGTATTTAAAGTTATAATATCATATACAGAGGTGTTATAATATAGATTTATAGGTGTCAGATGGTAGTCTGGAGCTCCCTCTCTCTCCTCTCATTAAATACAAGGTGTATAAGATTACGGTTACCCTCACTAACGTGGTGTCTAACGTATCTACAATAATAGAGATATCTCGTGTTAAGGAAATAGAACAAAATGTTATTATCAGATTCCAATGGGTAGATGTACCTATAGGTGTTGATGTTAATGAATGGGAACAACAGGTAGAGGATACTGTTATGTTTGAAATTATTGAGATGTTCCATATTGAGACGTGGAGATTGTCTGTTGAATTAAATTTACAAATAGATAAGCCTTATGATGTGTATGTTAGGGTGAGTTGTTTGTTTGTTTGTTTGTTTGTTTGTTATTTATTTATTATTCTTGTTGTTTAGTTACTGCCTAAGAACAACACAGATAAAGGAGCAAACGATCAGCTGATTACCCTCAGAGCAATAAACAATTATTTCCAAAACTCACATGACATAACAATATCTGGGAATACAGGAAATCAAACTATTCCAGTTATCAACTCTCAAATAATAAATGTAAGCATATGCGTATATTATTATATACATGACACCTTATCATATAACTCTATAGGGTATACCCGATCCAGTACATACATACACCCTCATAGGACTATTAGTAGGACTACCTATTGTCCTTGTGTTATTCATTTTACTCATTATTCCATTTGTGGGGTGTGGTATCATATATGCAAGGAAGTACAGGAAAGTGTCACATGCTTATTCCAGGCTCAGACAGACACGAGCTAATAACTTTGTGTTCACACATGATGGGCTGGATGATGAGGATGACGAACCCCCTGTTAATATAGGCGCCGATTCGGGGGACAAGGTGAAGTTCAATTTGGATGATACCGGGTTTAGTGATACAAAAATTAAGGATTGAATTTTGATAAATGAAGGTATTTATGAACCTGACTTGTTTGTTTGTTTGTTTGTGTTTTTACTAAATTCGCGTGTTTTTACAGGTTTTACTCAGAATTGAGATTTTAATCAATTTGTATTAGTTTTATTTGTATATTATAATCTATTCTTAACACCTGGGTATATACACATTTACATACTAATACTAACACTATTATTATAACACAAACAGTTCTGATTTATTTATACAAATTTTCGAGGGCCTTCTTCTCATCTTGGATAGTAGGGAAGCCCTCCTCCACACCTTCCCCATACCCGTACATAATACCCAACTTATCCTTATAAGCGTCCATAGTCTCATACTCAGGCTCCTCCCCTGGCAACGGATTCTTGTGGAATGCATCCGCTTCATCGTATGTTGGGAGGTTAGCCTCCGCGTAAATTGGGTTACAGAAAGCACCTGGGGGTCCTTCTGTCGTTACCATAAACTGTCTGTTTATTTTCTTATGTCTAGCAATACACACAGCTATAAACACCACTACAATGATTATTATAACTAATATTATTATTACTACTCCCATTGCTACTGATATTACAGCTGCTTCTGTCGTCTTTAATGCCTATAATAATATATATAAAAGTAACAATGTACAGGAGAACAGGGCCTGGTCCAATTGTTCCCGTCTACTGTATGAATTATAATAAATATTATGTATATACATGTATAATTATATTATCATACCGATACGCTGGTTTCACAATCTTCCTCACCACATACACAGACGTACGTGTTAATTCCTTGTATACACGTCTCTCCTGTCTGGCACGGGCTTGGATCACAGTGGTTAATAGGTTCTGCACATAACTCTCCTGTGTATCCTTCATCACATATACACGTGCTATCCACTGTATCCATACTCACCTATTTGATGTTAAGATATGTAATGTATATGATGTATATGATGTATATGTATAATTAATTTTATAACTTACTGAAATATCACATTCTCCGTGGTTACTGCATGAAGCTCTAGAGCACTCAGTAGCTAGCTCACATATGGGCTGTACGGTACCATTAGGACATTCACATGTAAAGGTGTTAGTCCCGTCTACACAGACACCTTCGTGGAGACAGGAACCAGTCAAACAATCATCTTTATTAACCTCACAATTAGTGCCCTCGAATCCAGCATTACAAACACAGCTATAAATATTTATTATAAGACATATCAAACATATCATATATTGATAACTTACTAGTATGCGTTTATCTCATCCACACACATTCCATTATCACCACATGGAGAGTCCTCACAGTCATCTATGTTCATATTACAGTTATCACCTGTATACCCCGGGTTACATGTACATATGAACCCTGTAGAGGATACCAGAGAGTTGGAGCACACACCCTGTCCTACTTGACAGTCTGAAGGCATGATGACTGTCCCACATACGTCGTTTATTTCTGTACAAGTCTGACCAGTGTAATGAACAGTACAAGCACACATACCGTTATCACAGTTACCCCCATTCACACAGGGTGTCTATAAGGAATACATAATAATATCAATTACCAGAAGTGATAGCACTAAACATACGTAGCCTGGCTCCTCCTACCATGAATAGTTTCATATACTCACAGAACAATAGTATCGATATCTGTATAACCCGTATTATACTATAGATATTATACATTATTACTTACATCACAATGTCCTCCATCTGGGTCACAATGATGGGGATCAATACAGGTACAGTCCTCCCCTGCGTAACCCTGGGAACATTCATCACATGAGCCGTTATGGCAGATCCTGCTTACGGGACATGGTAATAGGCATGTTTCCTGGAAGTTACAGTCTTCTCCTATCCAGTTATAATTACACATAATTTCCCCATCAGCTGAACAGGTGTAGTGACCTCCTGGTGCATCCCTATAACAGAATTAATTGTATGTATTATATAAGTGTAGTAGTTATTATCACTTACTGGGGTACACAGTATTTGGTGCAGTACTCCCCATACCATCCCTCCCAGCACTCTACAGCTAATCCTAGTGTAACCATCATGTTACCATACTTCCCGTTATAATGTGTCATTACTGCATTGCCACCAGCTGCTACTATCCAATTAGCGTCTATATAGTCTATATTAGTGAAGATATACGAATCCAAATACTGGTCTGTTTCTCTGGCTATGAGTACGGTCTGTATGTGATTGTTCCATTCTCCACTGAAGTTATATCTCAATGGATTGCTTAGTCCGCTACCAAATATATTATCCTCTTCAGCAAATTCTATGCTCTCCGCATTTACATGGATATAGCCGAATAGTTGGATATGACTTGAAGTGTTAGAGTTACATAAGTTAGAACTCTCGTTATGTTCCCTTACACACACAGCAAAATGTACGTCACAGTCCATGGGACAAACCGTAACATTCTCAGTGCTGTCACAACATTCTCCGCTAGCTAGTCTCCCATTTACAGAGAAGGTCCAGAAGTAGAACAGTACGTCATGGCCCTGTGGGTACATACTAGACTGTGCGGACACTACAACACATCCTAACACACATACAAATGCTAGTAGGATAACTATACGCATGATTGAATGACAGTTAAGCTTATCCCCCTATCTTATATAGAATATACTTAGGGGTGTATTGGAGAGTTCGAATTACATTATATTTACGTAATAATTCTAAAAATAATCAAAGAGGGATTTTAGGCTTATAAGTATAGTTCTCGAATGTTTCATTCTTCTCCTCGCCAGCTGGTACTGCTGGCTTAATTAAGTAGTGCGGTACTTGGACTGTGTCGTAGGAAGGCGGGTCAATAAGGGGGTAGATAGCTGTACCGTCAAAGAAGGGGTTTATGAACGTATCTCCCGTATTCTCTCTCTCCACTGGCTGTCTGCGTTTCCTCTTATACCTCACAATTAATATGATTAACACAAGTATAAGGACAGATAGGAGGGTAAGTGTTACCCCCAAGACTAGCCCCCCCGCCAAGCCAGCCACTGAGTTGTCTATCCCTTCTATCAATTGCTACACGAGTGTAATATATAACATTACATTGATTCTCCTTGACAACAGGAGTATAACTCACCCATCCAGGATCTCCGCTCTCTACACACCCTGATACATTATTATCACACTTACAGTAGTATGAATTAATCCCTGAGTAACAGATAGCTCCTACGTCACACGGATCAGGGATACAGTAGTCAATTATAGAGTCACAGTACTTTCCTGTGTATCCTCCGTCACAGAGGCAGACCGCTTCTCTTAGGTCTTCTGACATTTCCTAAATGCATTATTATAAGCCACCAGCGATTCCCAACCTTTTACACCCGTGGATCCCAGGTTGAGAACAGATTTTATAATTCTAAATTTAGAATAAGGAATACTAACTTTACATTCTCCTTTATTGCTGCAAGATTTCCTATCACAATTCTCTATCTTTTGACAAATAGGAGTAATATAACCTTCCTGACATTGACACACAGAATCTGCCCCGTCAATAAGACATACGGCTCCGTTTAAGCAATTATTGGTCTCACAAGTGTTTAGGACTTCTTCACACCTATCTCCAGCATATCCGTACTGACATTCACAGCTAATAATATAATAATAGTATATACATGAGTTTGACATGACACACGAGTATTCTTACAAATATTCATTGAGTCCGTCTGTACAGATTCCCTGATTTAGACATTCCCCTGTAATACAGTCATCTATATCTATATGACAGGTGGGTCCTGTGTACCCTGGATAGCAATCACATATGTACCCCTCTGATAGAGTCACATCATTCACACATTCTCCATTACAATCAGCTGGGCTAACTAACTCTTCACATACGTCTACTAACTGACTGCATTCAGGATTCGTATATGATACAGAGCATTCACATAGTCCTGCTTTACACACTCCTTCGTTATAGCAGATAATCTGTGGAAATATGTGTTATAAAGGTATAGCATAGTACAGCGGTGAATCCCCTGCTATCATGCGTGGAACAATAATGAATGAATGAACCTCTGTTATAGTGTTATGTTATAACTCACGTCTAGACATGGATCAGGCTCCACCTCACAGTATGTACCGCTGTATCCTCCATTACATTCACATCTATTACAGATAATATAATGATATCAGCATCTACTGTATGTATAGAACATACCTAGTGGTAAAATGGTCGTTAAGACACGCGCCTCCATTCACACAAAGATTATTCATACTACAGTAATCCAGCTGTATAAAGGTATCACAATACTGTCCGGTATATCCATTTATACAATTACACGTATAGCTCCCTATATTGTTATTACAAGCCCCGTGTATACATCGATTATAGAGGTAGCATTCATCTACGTCATCAGCACAGCTTATACCTGTATAGCCAGATATACAGTGACAATGATGGCTGTCTATACCGTCAGTGCAGGTTGCTCCATTAGCACATGCTCCCATACAATCATCTATATTTGTTTCACAGTTCTCTCCTGTGTACCCTGTGCTACATACACACGTGTACGACCCTGATACAAGGGTACATCCCCCGTGTGTACAGTTATACTCACAATCACATAGAGAGGTGTTTGAGCACATATCTGTACAGTTAACACCATGATAGCCTGTATCACAGTCACATAGATACCCAGCTATTATGTCAATACAAACACCATTACTACAGCGTTCATAGATACCACATTCGTCAATTGGCATGTCACAATCTTTCCCAGAATATCCAGCATCACATGTACACACATAATCACCTATCTGTATAGAATAATTAATATCAGTATACGAATGTTCTAGAATATTCCTTACCATATTCTGACATACTCCATGAGGACACGGATTCTCCAGACAATAGTTGATTAGCGTATCACAACACCTCCCAATATATCCGCTATCACACATACAGTGTACTCCCGTAGTTATGTTACTACACATTCCATTGTTACCACATGGTAACGAGGCACCGCATCCTGTATTAGGACATGCCATGAAGTCACAATGGTCTCCCTGGTAACCAGAGGAGCATTCGCATATGTATGTATAGTTACCAGTGGGTACACAGACCCCTTCATTGGTACAGGGGTTCCCTTTGACAAGGCAGTAGTCCGTTGTGTCACAGTTATTTCCGCTATATCCGGTCAAGCAGTTACACTCTCCTGGTAGCTATAGATAGAACTCTTGAATCAGCTGTTTGTATATATTTGTGAGCTTACCTGACAACGTCCTCCGATTAGATTGCATTCTGAATGAGGTATGCACTTACACAACTCTCCCACCTCTTTGTATCCATTGTTACATTCACACACCCTAGTTGAAGTGTTACAACTTGCCCCCATTGGACATGCTGGGTAACATATCCTCGTGAGACAGTGTACCCCTGTCCAACCCTCCAAACATAACTTGTCTCCATTAGTGTCACACTCGTAATGACCCTCTGAATCGTCTCTAAGATAGTAATGACGTCATAGATATGTGTACAATAACAGAACTCATAAAGTACAAGTCCTCTTAGGTTTCATTAGTTATGTCAATAGGTAAGTTGATGGTACAGCCAATTCCTGTTATATAGAAATTCCCGTCTATAGAGAAGTGTGAAATTGTACAAATTTGGTC
The DNA here is from genome assembly GCA_024704765.1 of Oopsacas minuta. NCBI lineage: Eukaryota > Metazoa > Porifera > Hexactinellida > Lyssacinosida > Leucopsacidae > Oopsacas > Oopsacas minuta. Next base: position 38,450 of record JAKMXF010000322.1, on the reverse strand, counting down.
CCAAACCGTAAAAGGAACATATATTTGACCGGTTTTATCGAGGTAATAATCGCGGTCCTTTGAGCTTCTATTTAACGGTAATTAAGAATATTTGTTGTTACTTACAACTAACCTGCGTACACAATATACATTACAGTACTCTCCATACCAAGCTTCCCAGCAATCAATCTTTAATCCAACGTGCACAATCATATTCTTATAAGCTCCTGCATAATTCCTCCTCTCTATGTCCTCACCAGCTGATCTCGTCCAATTTACATCTATATAGTCTATCAGAGTGAAATAATTATCCCCAGACAGATCGAAGTCTCTGACTGCTAGTACGGTTTGTACCTGCTTACTCCAGTTCCCGTAGAAGCTATACACCAAAGGATTGTGTAGTCCTCTCCCAAATACGTTATCTCCCTCAAAGAATGTGATATTCTTTACGTATAAATATATGTAACGGAATATGTTGATATGACTTGATGTGCTGGAGTTACAGTACTTAGATGTCTCGTTATGTTCCCTTATACACACGAAGAAATTTACGTCACAGTCTCCTGGACAATCTGTTACGTTATATGAGGTGTCACAACATCTCCCGTTAGCTAGTCTTCCGTTAATTGAACAGGACCAGAAGTAGAATGATACGTCATGCCCCTGTGGGTACTCAATGGTCCATACACCTATCCAAGAGACAGCGAGTAGAAGAATTATCGAATACAACATTTGTTTATCGTGTGTGGTATAGCTTATCTCTTTTATTTACTTGTTTATATAGCCTATATCTGACACGTGACTATAATTCCTATTATATGTTTATTTCCCATACAAACACTATAATTATGACGTAATTAGATTAGTATGAGTTCTGGTGGGGCTACAGGCGGTCCAAAAACGGATCGATTATTCACTGACAAGAAACAGAACCTGGACGATGCATACGCTGCCCCGTCTGATTTCCTTGAGATTGATATTATACACCCTGAAACCCACGGTCTGGGTAAGAACAGGTACTCTGATTACGAGGTTAGTTACTTGTATGTTATGGTGATAATTTGTGATTCATCATATGATTAATCGGTAGGTGTTGATGAGAACTAACATACCTATATTCAAAATGAAAGAGAGCTCTGTTAGACGGAGGTACTCAGACTTTGAATGGTTAAAGGGCGAATTAGAGAGAGATTCTAAAATACTAGTCCCTCCACTACCCGGCAAGGCTCTAGCTAGACAGCTACCATTCAGAGGAGATGATGGTATGCTTGTTGTATATGCATATTTTGTTGTTATTGTTGTTATTGTTGTTCGTGTTTAGGATTGTTTGAGCCTGCTTTCATTGAAGCGAGGAGGACTGCATTAGAAGACTTTGTAAACAAGTAATTTGTTTGTTTATTTGTTTGTATATTCATATGAATAATCGCTCCTATTCCTCTAGGATAGCTGGTCACCCATTGGCTCAAAACGAGAGATGTCTCCACATGTTCCTACAGGAACCAATTATTGACAAGAACTACATTCCTGGAAAAGTGAGACAAACAAAATAACAATGAATTGTGTGGATAGATTTGTTGCTGATTGTTTGAGGTGTTAGGTATATTCATATTGTTTACAACTTTCTTTTTCATACATAATCCTCATATATTTGTTGTTATTGTTATTGTTATTTGTATTCTTGTTTATTTCACTGAATATTGGATACCACACATTATTCTATTTCATTGATTATGGGGATTTTATTGAAATCAGTGTAGCCTCCATAACGGGGTCGCATTCTTGGCATTCCTGTCACTCCGTTAGTGGAGGTTACACTATATAGAAAATGTCAGAGGTGTCATAATATTCTATTCATATGATTAATCCCCGGCTCGACTAGACACCGATATACTACTACGATCTAACCACAGCAAGAATCTAATTGTTCAGATCTCTGCTGGATATGTATAATACATTAATAGAGCTTACAACCATAGTCCGTATGTAGACTAATTACACAGATACACAGACTTTCAGTTAAAGATCAAAGACTATACAGCTGTATTGCGCAAGTATTACAGTAATTCGTACTAGCAGGGACGCTCCTTCCATTCAATCGATAAATGAAATATAATTGTAACATTCCAACTGTGTAAAGCTGTTGCTAGTGATTAACATATCCACAACCATTTTATCCAGCAATAGCGACAATTATTCATTTTATGATTCACTATTTGTTTGTTTATAGATAAAGTGTGCATTTGATATGATAGTGAAGTGCTGTTTGTTTTCGGTTAGTTTTGTGTATTTATATGCATTTATTTGTATTTTTTACTGAATATTTGTTTATTTGTTTATTTACTTGTTTACGAGGCCACTGACTTGCTATAACCGCAATTTCTGAAGTTTATTAGAAACCATTCTGTGTATTTATGACTGATTATAGTTTGCCTGTATTTATTAGTTACAAATATACTCTATTAATATTTTCCTGTTTGTTATGTATCTTTGATGTAAATCGATTGATCAACAGCTGCTCAGTTCATATAGAGTTACTAGTCACTAATCTCTATAAAAGACCTCTTGTGTGAGTCTATTCAAATGTATAAATATCCTAAAAAGTTTTATTTTCATGAATTAATTATTTCACACGCTGACTGGTTCTTTGTTTGTGTTATTTCTTCCTTTTTGGATTTTAACTTTTTTCGTTTCTTCTAATTCTGACTCAAAAATGGAAGTATTTTCTTCAAAATATTTGAATTTAATACTTTTACTTATTTGGTTTATTTCGGTGAGTTTGTTTATAATATTATAATTTGTTTACTTCTGTTTATAAATAACAACAAATTTCATTTTGTAAATAAGTTCAGTTTTTCTCAGTTTAACGCCTTATCCATATTTAAACCTCTGTTAATATTGTCGATTTGTTGTTCACTCATTTATTGCTCCTGCTGGCTATACCTGTTACAGTATAATTAACCCAAATTGAATTAATGTATATATGCTAATAATAATACATTTCCTATACCTATTCATCCCATATTAATAACATATAGGAGGGATACCTCTAAATTACTTAACCACACTACACCCTACCCCCCTGTATGATCTCTACCCTCTGTATTCCTAGCAGGTGTGCTCTATAAGTGTGTATACATTATTGTCACAGTTAATTGGGACTCGTGACTGAGTTTCAAGTTTCTGATCTATTCCCAGTTTATTGAGTTATAAATTCCTAATCTACGTATTGGTTGTTAGGGTATATTCTGTGTCCAGGATGTGTATATATAGTTTTAACACCTCTGTAATTGATATGTCTAGCACCATCTCGTTATCTTCAGCGGATTTATCCGCATTCCTAGAATTGGCTGTGTATCCTAGCAACGCTTACCGATCCTGGAATGTATGTAATATATATTTTATTTAGATTGAATCACGTGCTATACCGGCTGCAGAGCAAGATGAATTTGGTGAGTTTGTAGTTTTATTACTTTCTTATTAATCCATTATATTCATATTTTCACACCTTTTATCTCTCTAATAGCTAATAATTTCCTAATTAAGTTATAGAGTAGAGGTTAATTGGGCATTTATTTCATTTCAGTCCCTAGCAACGACGCCTTTCTCGGGAATGCATATAGAATTACCCAATAACTATATTTCTTGTAAGAAATGTATTTTTGAGGGGCTTATGATTTGTCAGGAATTCACACCACAATTGTAGCTCTAGTAATTATACACGTGTGTGATGTCTGCTAATTATTTCTCTATTGAAATTTAATTAGATTATTACTTTATAGGTTTAGAACCACATCAAAGAGTTTGTCTATACGTTAATTGTCCAGATTATCAAACCTGTGTGTCAGTTAATGGTGTACCTCAATGTCAGACCTCCTCCTCCTCTATCCCTCCTCTACCTTCGTGAGTTATATTACTACTTTCATGTATTATCCTATTATTCTATTGTATCCTATTGTGTGGTTGTAATCAGCTGTTAATGGTTATGTATAACTATACTCGTGCTAGATGTGAACTAGCATTTACGCATAGGTTATACTTATATTGTAATTTATAGGTGTGAGGTGTACCCCTGTCTAGAGGAGGGTCATGTGTGTGACCAATTCGGTACTCAGTATCAATCAGAATGCTCCCTTAAATCAGCATCTTGTAACTCTACAGCGCAGTTAATACTCACTGCTTGTGCTCAAGGTATGCATTAACATAATACAGTAATATTATTATAAGAATATTTCTTACTACTCCGATTTATGTTACTGTATCATATAGCTACAGATTGTTCCTTATCCACCAGGCCCCTCGTCTCTTCCTACACACGCCCAACAGATGACGAGATCATTGATTGGACCAATAAGGCCAATTCTGGTACCCTGTCACACTCAGACATAAAAGGGGCCGTGTTCCCCAGCTGTGAGGTTAATGGAAACTTTAAGAATACTCAATGCTATTCAGAGATTCCTAACTACCAATTCTGCTGGTGTGTAGAGCCAGATACTGGAGTATACAAATATGGCAGCTTTCAGTCTGGACGTCCTGACTGTACAAATTTTGGTGCGTTATATTATCTATAGCATATCCTAACAACAAATTATGTTGATAGTTATGTTAACTCGTGTTAACTAATAGGTATTTATGAATTATTAAATTAGGTAATAACTGTACGCTACGACTGGAAACTGGAGATGTTAATATTCATAACGGTGATACCTACACACACATATGCTCTATACAGTAAGTTATATGTTAACTAGATTATAGCAATTATCTTATTTGTTCATTAGTTCTTGTAGTAACGGAGTTCTGACATCACGACAGGATTCTAATTGTCTTCTATGTCCCCCTAACCTTGTATCCAGGGCTAAGAGGAGACTGTTCTCTCAGAAGGGTGCTAACTACTCCCGTATAACTAACAGAGATCCTTATCTTAACAAGAGGAGAACCCTGAAATGGTATTTTGACAGGTGTGATAGGAATGACGGGGGAGAGATCACTAGACAAGAGTTCAGGAATTGTCACAAGAATGTACCTGATAATTTGGTTACAGAAGTATGTAAGGAAGCAGTATTTGAGGATTGTTCTGGAACTAGATCTGACTCTATTCTCCCGTCTCAGTGGGAGAGATGCTTCCTCAGGATATTATAGCCCAACCATTCCTCCAATCCCTCTCCTAGTTTTATTCACATTTGTCACTTCTATTCGCTTTTTAAGCTTATATCTGTATATATAACTTCAATGAATTATCTCATTACTACTGATTAGCATGTATTCTACAGTAATAACTACTGGTGTAGTTATAACGTGTATAAAGCTCCTATTGATGCCTGCCTACCACTCTACAGATTTTGAGGTACACAGGAATTGGTTAGCCATCACGTCATCACTCCCCTTAGAGGAATGGTACTATAATAATGACTCTATATGGACACTAGATTACCCCCCTCTATTCGCTTATTTTGAATTCCTTCTCTCCAAACCTGCTACCATGGTAGACCCTAACATAACGCGGCTAGATAATCATGAATATGCTAATGATAATTGTGTTACATTCCAGAGGATATCAGTGGTTGCTAGTGATCTTATTCTAATTATAGCTACAGATTATTACGTCAGTACATTAACTGATAGAGTTAAGCACCGTAGTATTGCTCTAGCCCTGTTAATTGTGTGTAATTCTGGTCTGCTAATTGTAGATCATATACACTTCCAATATAATGGAATGCTGTTTGGCATTCTTATATTCTCTCTGGTTGCTATGAAGAGAGAATGGTTCATTACGGCAGCTGCCCTGTTTACTATCTTGTTGTTCTTTAAACATATATTTGTTTACTTCGCGTTTGCTTATTTCATATACTTATTGACTCATTATTGCTTGTATACCTCACATACTAGACATTCCTTAGTAACTATAGCAACCCTTAGATTCATAGCTTTATCACTGACCGTACTATCTATATCCTTCGTATCTCTGCTGCCATTTATTTCACAACTCTCTCAGCTGTTGTCTAGACTGTTCCCATTCAGGAGAGGTTTAACACATGCATATTGGGCGCCAAACGCATGGGCTCTCTACAACACAGCTGATATAATTCTATCCAAATTATTCATATCTAATTCTAACTCTTCATTAACCAGGGGACTAGTTGGTGACGGTACACATACATTCCTGCCCTCTGTCACGCCCCTAGCAACGCTGGTATGCACATTAGTTTCTATGTTACCAGGTATGCTGATAGGAATGCGAGTTAATAGAGTAGATAATCCATTCGTTAGATTTGTGACGTCATTAACACTATGTGGGTTTTCTTCTTTTCTCTTCGGTTGGCATGTCCATGAGAAAGCTATTCTATTGGTTATAATTCCATTCACACTTATAGCCATAGAGCATCCCTCTCTCACTCCTATTTATACTCTTCTCTCAGCTGTAGGCGTGTTCTCTCTCTTCCCATTGGTTATTCAGCTGAGAGAGATTCCTATTAAGATATGTCTCTTCCTCCTGAATATTAGTTTTTGTCACATATTTCTACCTAAATGCGTTGCTAAGGCTAATCAGCTGTCCCTGTTAGAATTATGTTACCTGTCGGGGCTCTTACCATTAATCTGTCTGGATATCTTCGGAGGTTATCTAGCTACGTATCAATTCATTCCTCTTATGATGACGTCATTATATTGTGCTGTAGGTAATTTCTATGTGTATTTTAAGATATGTTTATTTGCTATACAATTGTGTACAAGTTGATTCCAGTAAGAAACCTATTTGACACTGAATTTGCATGTGATTAACCTTTTGACACGAATAATACGCAAAATAACCTCTCTATTGTTCTCATGGCATATCGTATTGTTAGCACTAGGAGTCCTCAGACCCCTGTCCCACCCCCCAGCTGTAGAGTCCTCCTAAACTGTAATTATTGATCCTATTTCCTCTTTGTAAGGGGAGGTGTTACTTATTTATTGTGTCTCTAATGAGGCAATTATTGTACTATTCGTGTTACAACAAATAATTATTGTACACTATTGTAATACGAGATTATATGGAACTATGTCTTATGTTCTATTTAATAATTAGTTCCATACGCACTCTGGGTAATTGTTCAAACTTTTATATAATCAGCACATCTCCTTAGTTACCATTAGAGTATGATGGCATTCTCATTACGTAATCTACGTTTCCGTTGTGCCATAAGTTGGATACAGTCCTACTATGATGACTTAATATTTCCCTTCCCTAGAGAAGTCCTATCTTATCCATACACAGACTTATACACATTCAAAATAAGGCCTGAATTGGTCTGGTGGCTCACCAAAGGTGACCCGTACTTCTGTCTTATAGCTCATATACAATCTGTATCTGTTAAGCAGGTGACGTCATTTGAAGTAGCTATAAACAGATTAGGTTGTACCATGGATACGGTATTGTTATCTAGGAATGATCCCATTGCTCTAGATGAACATCTATTCCTTATAGAGAGGATTATGCTGCTATCCGCTACCACACAGGTTTCTATAGAATGTATTGTTAATAAGATACATAAGATAACTGGAGTAATGCAGGGTGTGGATAGCCTAGAGGACGGTCTGTTGTTATGGGTACAGTCTGTCTGTGATAAACTGAGGAACAGGGTACATCTGGCTACCCTTGTACCAATAGTCACCTCAATATCCTCATCCCTCTATAACGGTACTATCCTACTGTTAATATTACATTATTATATACCACAGTGTGTACAGATATCTAATGGGAAGTTCCCAGCTAATTCTAATGATATTCTAGAACTAGAGGATGCATTCCATAATGGTACTCTGGTAACCAATGCGTGTATGCAGATTCCACAATTGAAGTTCTGTTTGAGTTCTCAGGGAATTGTCCGTTGTTCTGATCCCATCATGTTACCCTATGTTATGGTATCACTATCTTCTATGTTCTTATGTTTTGAGGTGACTAGTTCATGTAGTGTATATGTACCTACTCTATACGGAGCTCTCATTGGTCGGTCACCTCATGCACCTAATCTCCTGACAGCTGGTAGATTCCATAGTATGGATTCTGTTGCTAAGATACCATCTGATAATTTATTGACACCTTCATTTGAGAACCTGTTAGTTTCTCAGCATTCCAATCCTCCTACTCTGTATCCAAGAAGTAATATGTCTAGAATAGTAAGCAGACCTCTGTCTAGACTCCGTACCGCTATAAGTACCGTGAAGTCCTCTAGCGACCCTGAGCTGTCCCGTATATCTCGTCAGAATACTGATATCCTGAGACGGACTCAAGACCTAATTCCTAGCGGTGTATTATCTCCTCCAGCTGTTATAGCAGGTACTAGTGATTGTGATGTATTTTCAGATACGAGTGACGTGTCTACTGGAACTGGAACTGGAACTGGAACTAAAGAGGCCTGGTCTCCTCTCAAGCAGTCTCCTATTTCTAACAGTTCTGATAGCAGCATTCCTAGTAATGAAAGCGTTGCTAACCAAGAGATTATTACGAATGGCGTCATTCATTTGAACTTATTTCCTAGAAGAAATAAATATCCAGAAAACCCCGCCTCTTTATTACTGAGAACTGAGGTCATGAGGCTGAAAACTGACCAATCAAAAGCTATCGTTAGTACCCCTAATAATGAAGCCATCAGGCAACAGCTGGGACAGTTGGCATTCTCTTACGTATCAACCAATCAGAATATCTCTTATGAAGATTATATCTGTAATCAGCTGGGAATTAGCTCAATAGATAAATTAGATGATACAGCATTTAACCAATTAAAAGCTAGTATACATATCCCTAACACATTACAGGATAATTCTACTGAAATTATAGAACAAGTTATACACCCAAGAATTGTAAAGATATCTGACCACATCCCTACTCAACTAATCGCCCAAAAGCCGCCTACGTTCTATACCACAGGGGATGACGTCAATAGGTTAGAATCTCCCTTCGCAACGGAGAAGGCAAAAAATATGTTAAGAATGTTAGAAACTAGGAATTCAGCTCGACATACGAATAGTGCTAAGCAATCTGGCCTTAAAACACAAGTTGATGGAGTCAAATTCGTTACGCCATCTTGTAGCTCAAATTCCTTGCAATCTCTACAAGGCAACAACATACCAATACAACAAGCTGGTAACCATGACCGTAAGGTAACAAAATCAAAGGTTATACCAGAGACAGCCTTATCTAAACACAAATCAAACAAGCAAATAGTAAAGAATGCAATCAGTGACGTATGCCTCGCAGGAGGCCCAAATATAGCTAAGAAATTGGAGATATTATCTAATCTGTCTGAGAGCCAATCCGATCACTTCCTGATACTCTTCAGGGATATTATAGGGTGCAAATTCAGGGGTCTATACGCTTACGTCACTGAGACAGGGTGTGCTAGACGCATAGGGGGCTGCGGCCCCCGTGAGGTTACCCCAGAGATGTTGGTTAAACTTTACAAGTACAATTCAGGGTCTAAGGAGTTCCAGGAAATCCCCGCTAGGAGGATTTCCTCCTCAATAGACGCAGTTACTATACATGACACCTTGTGGAGTAGCAAGAAGAGACCTGTACATTTATAATGCTATAAGTGTATGTAATTATAATCAACCCATATAGTACTTCATAAGCTATTTATTATTACCGATTAGATATTTTAGCATTATTTAATATTCGTACATACCAATGGCATCTGCCCAGCAACCGACTACTAAAACAAAGAGACGTGTCTCACAAGATGAGGTATCCTCAGACCCAGCTGATACAAACGCAGGACTGAAGAAACAGAAACTGGACCCTCCGTCAGAAGAAGTACAGCCTGACTCCACTGAGCCCCGAGACGTTGAGGGGTTCGTGAGTAGTGGCGATAGTATATTGACAGAAGTGGACGACGTGGACGAAGTGGACCTAGAGGACGCGTCAGAAGGAGATTCCGATGATTTGGATGGTAGCGGTAAGATACAGAGTAATGTCGATGGGGAAGAATTTGATGACAGTCACTCAGGAGACCAGGTAGATGTAAGTATTTATTGATATGATATGTAACATTCCTTTTATATATTTGTGTAACTAGGGTGATGATGATGACTCTACAGGGGGGGAGGGCACGGGAGATGATTCAGAAGAGGAGCTGCCAATAATCGAGGGGACAGAGGTAGAACTAATCCACCAATCCCCAGAAGCCCCTCTAGACGGGGACAATGAGAAGGGGGCTTATCTCCTGAAAGGGAAAGGAGGACGGGTCTTGAAACTAGCGATCTCTGAGAACGCTATCTCTGAGGTACACACAGAATGTTTGCTCCTATTCGAGTCAGGGAAATTACCGCGTATCCAGGCTAGTGATCTAGAGGTAATATCTGATAGCGCTAATGAATTGACAGTACACGCTAGTACAGTAACCGTCAGCACCTCATATCCGGTGAAGAAGTACTCAAAGGAGGAGCTAGACGCCCTAGAGGACCTGGACCAACACCTCCTGGCTACTGAGAGGGATTGGTGTATCATAGAGGTGGCGGGGTATGACACTCTGTTTGGGTCAAAGGATCTGATGCCTGAGGACTAAATCCTTTAATTTCTATTAGCTATGATACTATAGTTGTGCGTCACCGCAGAACTAAATTTGTTAGCAGTCTCGAAGTAATGAATCCTTCACTGGCTATGTTAGGATTTGCCTTTACTTACAGCTATCATATATAGCTATAGAATCGGTTAGAGGGATGGATATTGGGTGTATAACATAATCATTAGTACTGTGGATGCCGATTATAAGCACCATCCACTGGATAACGGTTCTCATATATTCCTGTATATTTATACCAGTTATAAGAACATGTGTTGCTACTCCTATCTCCTAAGGGTGTTCTTATAACCAGCGTACACTATACTTAGAGCACATACCTAGCGGTAAAACGGTTACTATATTAATGTATTTGCTCGTTAGCTAGCTATAAATGAGTGACAGAGATTTGTTCAATCAGCTGATCCAGAATCCTTACTCCTCTAATAACACCCAACAACCAACCAATCAATATCAAGCCTTACAAGCTCTAACGTCTGCACCTAGCAACGCACTGGGTCAAGGGAATGTGCTACTAAAAATAGAATGTAGAGACGAGATTAGATGCAGGTAAGTATGACGTCATAATTATAATATTAGTAATAATCTGGTTGGTTAGATCTGTGTCTGAGGATTACGGATGGGAGGACCTACAATATATGGTACAACAGCTGTTTACAGGACAGATATCACCGCGTGATCCCATGACTCTAAAGTTCAAAGACCCTGATGGTGATTGGGTGACTATGGGAGGAGAGGATGAGTTCAATCTAGCTAAGCAGCTGACTCCAAAGCTCCATCTGTCTGTATCTCAGAAAAAGTTGGATAAACAGGATATACCCATTCCACAGGTAACTATAGTTACGAAATAAGACACATGGTATGTTTAATCTTTTGTTTAGTTACGTAGCGAGCTGGTTAGACTCAGAGATGAGATTAACAGGGTGCTAGAGCTGATACCCTCTGGTATTAAGGACCAATCTATCGAGGAAGAAGTTATCCTTCCTGTCCAGACAGCTGATACAAAGAAGGTGAAAGAGGAGCCTGTCATAGCAACCACACAAGGTAGTTGGCATGTACTGGCTTAATAATATGTTATAATTTCTTTGTTAGAATCGAAGGAAGAGACAAGAGCTCTATCCCCTCAGACATCCACCAATCTTTCAACAGCTCAGTACAGCAATCTAGGACAGCTCCCAGCTGCCATACTACCTACCCCTGGCATACAGGAAGGGTACGGATTAGACCAACAGACGCATGCTCCCCCTCAGTTATTTAACCCCCAAGTATCAGGTGCTCAAGCATCAGCGCCTTCTCTCAGCTCTGCTTCCTCTCTCTTCCATTCACAAACTCCTGCATTCCCTGGTAACTAGTATTTGTATTAGGAATGTAAGTTATTGTTATCACTATGTTTGTGTAGTTACCTCCAGCAGTGCTCCTTACCCCCCTCAGAACTACGGGCCCCAGCCCGCGTACAACTACTATGCTCCTAACCCCCAGATCTATTACAGAAAATAACTGAATTATTCATGTTAGATTGAATGTGTCAATTATAGATTATTTCTGTGTAAATATACGTTAGTTACTGTTATGATGCATTGGTATTTGTTAGCTATGGAGTCCTTGTCATTTATAACTGAGATACAGGCTATCATGCATGCATGCGGGGATAGCAGACGAGCTACTAAGCAGTCCGCCGGTCTCATAGAATCCATGGTTCGTGCTGACATAACACATATATGCACACACGGTATGTCCCTCAACCAATCAGAAGACAGGGTTCTGGAGTACATACTATTCCTTATGAGAGGTGACAGGTATAGACTGAAGCATGTCCTCCGTAACGTGTCTTACAAGAAGCTAGCTAAACAAGTTCATAAGTCCGTATCAGAGGAGTCTATGGAGGATCCTCTGTTAGGGTGTGGGACCTCTAAACACTCTCTAACTGTCTCATTCATGGACCCCATAGGACCTGACACCAATCTAGACTTCTCTTCCCTTCTGGATAAAGAGAGTCTTGACTCTATTAACACTGATAGGTTAGCTACTCAGCTGTTAATCAGCTAATTAGATTTATATACTGCTGTATAGATATCAGAGATATGAGATTCTAACTAGGTGTATGAATACACAGGAATACTTAGAATTCACAGAGTGTAGAAGTGTTAACTTTACCCGGAGACCCCAGAAGCTCAGGGACTGGCTATCCCTCCCTCTGATAGAGGAGAGAGGGAGCTCTAGACTCCTAGAAGTACTCGGGTATCTTTGCTATGAAGCTGTCAGGAGATTAGTAGAGACAGCTCTATCCTGTAGAGATAGAGAGCAATCTCTTTCTAGAATATTCGATCCGGTGTCATCTCCTTTCCCACAGAGTGACCTCATTAAACATGATTCATCAGGTCAGCTGTTACTTAATCTTATTAACTAATGTATTATGTTTGTTATAGGTTCTACTGGTATGACGTCACGACCTATGAAACGTAGCTCTGTATCAGGATCTGAGCAGGACTCCTTCCCTCCCCTTGTATCCACCTCTCCTCTCACAGCCCTCAGACCCCCACGACACAAACGGCCCCGTATCCAGCCGTCCCTCCCTTTTCACCCTGTCCACCCCCCTCTCCTGCCCTCTCACCTGAGAGAAGCTTATCGTATCGTCACAGGAGAGAGATCCCCCTTTCTACTGCTCGGTCCTGGGAGGGTGGCTAACTCCAGGCTTAGGAAGGCTCAACGGTTGTTTTTCTGATTATTATTTGAATATTTAACTATTAAATTTCTAGCATTCCTTTTATATCATGGCGTCTCTATGGTGCTACCTAGCTGTGCTATTATTATTATCCTCTCTTCTTACATTAACCAATCAAACTCTATCTCGCTCTGACCGCAAGAAACCTGTCCCTAAGGACAGCTGTACCCCCGGGGACCCTCTATGTGATAAATCAGCTGATACACCTGTTACCCTGGATGCAACTGTGATAGATAGGAATTTGGTTAGAGAGGATGTCAAGTATACTGACGTGTTACGTAATCATAAAACATATTCTCATGTGCACGCTAAAATACGATTCGTATCCATGGAAACGACATTGGTATTTGTCACTCCTTGGAATTCTAAAGGCTACGAACTAGCTCTAACCTTCAGTCATAAATTCACACATATATCTCCTGTTTGGTTCCAGTTGTCACCTTCAGGAGATATATCAGGGAAACATGACATTAAAGAAAAATGGTTACGGAAATTATACAAGTCTAATCCGGACCTTAAGGTTATTCCTAGGTTCCTGTTTGACGGATGGTCAGCTGATGATTTTGACACTTTTTATGGAAGTGAAGATAGGATGAATAAGATGGTAGATGGCGTCATTCATCTACTCACTCATTACAAAATGCACGGAGCTGTGCTAGAGATCTGGAGACAAATGCCATCTGAGTATTTCTATAAATTCATGGGCTTCTTACAAATACTGTCGGATAGATTTGAGGAGAAGGATCTGTACCTCTGTATGGTAGTACCCCCCTCCAATCCAGATCCAGAGGCCATAGACCCTGCTCCTTATAACTCTACTCACTTCCTTGCTACTAATCCTCTACTGGATTCTGTCCTGATTATGACGTATGACTACCCCTCCCTTATACAGAGACCGGGACCTAGTTCCCCTCTCCCCTGGATAGAGGGGTGTGTGTATGAGTTGTCTCCTAATTACGAGCTCAGACACAAGATCCTGATAGGTGTGAATCTATTCGGTAACGAGTTCTCTAGACAGGGACATGTTCCTCTAGACGGTAACCTGTATCTTGATAAGTTAAGACAGCTTAAGCCTGCTATAGAATGGAACGAGCAATCAGGAGAACATATAATACAGATAGACAGCCCCACAGACCCTAGACTAATAGTATATCCAAGTCTTAACTCCATACAGACGAGGATTCGTCTAGCAGAGAGATTATCTGTAGGGATAGGAATGTGGGAATTAGGACAAGGATTAGATTATTTCTATGATTTATTCTAATTCATAGTTATTTGCTAGTATATTATTTTGCTTATTATACCTTAGTTACCATTAGATACATTAGGAATGGCAGCTAAGAGCTCTAAGAAAGCTATGGAATCTATCAACACAAGACTCCGTCTAGTGATGAAGAGCGGGAAGTGTGTCTTGGGGTACAAACAGTCCTTAAGGTCTCTGAGGAACGGTAAAAGCAAGCTAGTAATCATCAGTGACAATACACCCCCTTTACGTAAGAGTGAGGTTGAGTACTACGCTATGCTAGCCAAGACAGGGGTACATCCTTATCTAGGGACTAATAACGACCTAGGGACAGCCTGTGGGAAGTACTTTAGGGTATCTATGCTGTCGATTATTGACCCGGGGGATTCTGATATCATCCGCCAGGAACCTGCTCCTGGGGTGGAGCCAGAGAAGAAATAGAATTCTAATTAGATATTTTATTAGTGATAGAACTCTGTTGTTAAATATAGCAATTATTATTATCCTAATTAGTGCTTAGTTTATTATGCTAATTCATCTGTCACGTAGATTAATGTTTCATCAGGAAGGAATTAAGTTTGAGTCTAAATGGGAGAACATAGCTCTAGTAGCAGGGAAGGTTCTGAGACAGGAGAACATCAAGAAGCAGGAGTGGTGGGACCTATTCCAGTTAGTTGTTTGTTTGTTTGTTTGTTTACAAATAGGTGTTTATTGTTTGTTTGTTGTTTAGAGATATAAGCAATGTTTGTAACTGGGATGAGAAAGGAGCTCATAAGATCCATGACGAGCTGCGGCAACTAATTAAGCAACACATTAACCAGATCCAAGAGGTGTGAAATAGTAACATAATATACATATACACATTTCTAGCAAGGTTGCAACCGAATAGTTCAGTATTCGGTTCGATCGGTTTCAACCTTGATTTATAACATATTCACTATAGAGTGTATTGTCTAACAATGATGAAGCTAGCCTGCTAGCTGCATACATAAGAGAATGGACTAGATTCTTCCAGCAGTGTAACTACCTTCCTCTACCATTCAGAGTAGTAGAGGATGCCATGAGGAATAAGATGGCTGTAGCTACTATGAAGAAGGATATCGATCAATCCCTGATTTATAAACTAATGCTACAGGAATGGAATGATAATATATTCCATTCTATACGAGATAAAATACACGGAGCTGCTATGAGACTAGTTGAGATGGAAAGATCAGGGGAGTCATTTGATAAACAGCTGGTCATAGGGGTCAGAGAATCTTACGGTATGTAGCTTACCCCCTCTGTAGCTATTTATAGATATTTATTTACTTATCGTTAGTGAACCTGTCAACTGATCACACTGATCCTCTGAGGATATATAAGGAACATTTTGAGAGGAAGTATCTAGAGTCTACTGACAATTATTATAAAGCTCATGCTTCTGCTTATTTAGCTTCTAACGGTGTACTTAACTATCTTAAATATGTATGTTATAATGTGATATATAAGGTGTTAGAATATGATTATATCCTATTAACAGGCTGACGCTAAGCTAGCAGAAGAAGAGCTGAGAGGAAAGCAGTACTTAGAAACTGTAAAGTCTATTAAATCTGTAGAATTGGTGAGTTGCAGATTGTACTGTTAATGAAGTTATGACGTCATAATATATCCGTAGCTGAAGGAATGTCTAGTGAGATGTCTTGTAGATTCTTTTAGAGATCAAATACTTGCTGAGTGTCTGAAGCTAATAACAGATAACAATATAGAATGTAAGTACACATACTTGTCACATGTGAATATTTGTTGTTATTTATTTGTTTATTTGTTTACAGATCTCCGTATGATGTTTATGCTAATTGACAGAGTTCCCGGAGCTGTTTCAGCTATCCTTAATCATCTAGAGGATTACATATATCAAGCAGGGCTAGACGATATGAGGCAGTGTGCTGATACCATAACAACGGTATTGTAGTATAGTTATGCTATCAAATAGCTATTACTTATTCCTTGTTTAGGACCCTGAGAAGTACGTGGAGGAACTACTCAAACTATTTAACAGGTTCTCTAAATTGGTTGCTCAGGCATTCAATAGTGACACTAGATTCCTGACTTCACGTGACAAAGCATATAAGAAGGTAGTTAATGATACTACAGTGTTTAAACTGGAACTACCGACTAGCCGTGCTACCACTAACAAGACAGCTCCTGAGTCCAAGTGTCCTGAACTCCTAGCTCTATTCTGTGATCAGTTGTTGAGGAAGAGTCCTCTGTCTAAGAAGATGACACCCCAGGAGATAGAAGAGAAACTCAAGAATTTGGTAATAAATATGTTTAATGTATTATCTACGTGTCTACTCTATGTAATGTGTATATAGCTGCTGGTACTGAAATATGTACAGAATAAAGATGTGTTCATGAAGTGAGTTATCTTTATTTAACACCTAAACAGCTGATTAATCCTGTCCTTAGATACCACAAGTCTCACTTGACACGTCGCTTAATTCTTGAGATGAGTGTAGACTCAGAGCTTGAAGAGAACATGGTAGAATGGTTGAGGGACATAGGAATGCCGGTAGAGTTTGTCAATAAGCTAGCTAGAATGTTTCAAGATATAAAAGTATCAGAAGATCTTAATCAGCGATTTAAGGAGAATCTACACGATCAGGAACCTACAACAGCTGGTAAGTACAGTAGATAAGAACACGCTTGGGAGTAGCAATAATTTATTTATCTATTTGCTAGATTCGGTTAATATTAAGATACTGAATGCTGCTGCCTGGTCGCGGGGGTCGGATTATGTTCCGGTAGCTCTCCCGACAGAGCTAGACGAGTACATCCCATCTGTAGAGGAGTTTTATAAGAAATCTCATTCAGGCAGGAAGCTACAGTGGCATCACCTGTTATCTAACGGGACGGTAAGTTAATACATCTGTGTAATCAGCTGATTAATTAGTGTATGTAGGTTACATTCCAGAATGCTGTTGGTACATTTGAGCTAGAGGTAACAACATTTCAAATGAGTATTCTATTCGCATTCAATCAGAGACCAGAGGATCAGATATCTTTTGAGAGTTTAAAGTGAGTTACCCTTAGTTCCAGTTATTAACACCTATGTTATATAACTATACTATAGATTAGCTACACAGCTGCCTGATACAGAGCTGAGAAGAACTCTATTCTCATTGGTAGCCTCAGCTAAACTGAAATTACAGGTGTTAAAGATGTCACCAGCTGTTAAGAATGCTAAAGATTTTGATAATAGTACTAACTTCTTCATAAATCAGGAATTCGGAATATTGTAAGTTATTTATTATATTTATGGCATATTCTTAGCATTCCATACCTCTCGTCTAGTCGTCAGGGAAAGCTCCAGAAACGCGCTAAGCTATCCTTGGTAGGAAGACTAATATTAACAACAGAGAAAGCTAAGAAGGAGGAAGAGGAGGGGATAGTACAGTTACGTATACTCAGAGTACAGGTAATCATCTGTTTATTACATATAATCAGCTGATTGTATTATTACTATTGTATGTATAGGAAGCTATAGTAAAGATATTAAAAATGCGTAAGACAGTTAATAACGCGTCTCTCCAGACAGAACTGGTAGAGATTCTAAAGAACATGTTCCTACCTCAGAAGAAGATGATAAAGGAACAAATAGAATGGCTGATAGAACACAAATACATGCAAAGAGATGAGGAAAATATCAACACATTTATATACCTTGCTTAAGATGTTTGTGTGTATTATTATTTGACTGTAATATACCTAGTGATTTTATAGAAGTGTGGAATTATGTTCTATATAATTATTTGAGTTTATCCAACAACTATTAAACTAGTGCTTACTTAGTTTCGCTAATAGCAAATAGGAATGTCAGACGACCTTAGTGCGCTTAACAACATGGGATCAGCTGAGCGAGCTAAAGTAATGGAGTCTCTGAGAGATCAAATGATTATACAAAACTTTCAAATGTTATACGAGAAGATGGTTGAGAAATGTTTCACTAAATGTATTACTAAACCGTCCTCCTCTCTTGATAGATATGAGATGAGATGTCTAGAGCTGTGTATGGATAGATACACAGATTCTTGGAACTTAATATCCCGCGCTTATACAGATAGGATTGGATCGCAGATAGGATTAGGACACAATAAATAGTGTACTTCTATATTAAAATTATATTATTATTGTTTGTATTAACACATTAGCATGACTGAATTCAAAGTACTCACCCCATACTTAAAACTAGCTGATGAATTCAAGGAAAGAGATCCTATTTTATCTTATTGGATCACTATGTAGGTGTTTCAAAGCTTATATATAATATGTGTATTAATCATATTTTGTCAGGCATGCTATACAGAGAGGGATAAAGACGCCGGCTAGTAAAACGAAAGAAGGGAAGACTTATCTTTTGCAGAAAATGGAAGAACTTGAAGCTCGGAAAAAGGCTATAATTAGCAAGTTTGAAGAAACTGACGCGATATCTGACGATATCGTGGCAGAAGCCTACTGTGAGGCAGCTGCTATCAAAGTATTCTCATGGGCAGATGGCCAAGATAGGTACATACTTTACTACGTTATGTTTTGCTATGTAATTACTGTTATTTGCTAGGTCGTGTAACTTTGGTAAACCAGTGATTAGAGCTTTCTACACGGCTTCCTCTCTATTTGAGGTTCTCGGACAATTCGGGGATTTACCAATGAAAGCTGAGGAGCTGAAGAAATATTCTAAAGTAAAAGCTGTTTATCTGTCTCGCTGTTTGAAGACTGGAGAGACTCCTGTACCTGGTAATCCTGAGGAGGACACTGTCCCACTTCCTGTAGCCCCTCAGACTATTTCTTGTGAGTTATCATTCCTAAACACCATATTGGTAACCATGTAATTTTTCCTCTAATTCAGCAGCTGTTCCTGCCCCGGCTCAGCCTGTAATAGAATCTGCAGAGGGGAGAGTGATGTCTACTTCTGGTGTACCTATACAATCAGACCTTATGATACGGTTAGATGAACATGTCAGTTATGCAAGGTCCGCCATCCAATACGAGGATGTGAAAACAGCTGTAACATTCCTGCAAAGAGCTCTGTCTATACTAACCACAGGACAAGATATTACCAATTAACTCTGTATTGTATTGATAGAATAGTGAGGTCATATATTAGTTGTATGTTATTCTCTATTAGCATGGTATCACTAGCAGATGCTCTATCAACTCTCAAGCAGGATTACCAACCTAAGAGAGTTACATTTAAGGATTTACCGAGTGAAGTACCGCACAAACTGTCTCTTAATGCTATCCCTTTCTTCCCTAAGAATCAATCTAATTTATACCCACAATCCCCTCCCTTCAATCCGCCTAACAACACCTCTCCTAGTGTTACGCCATTTGATGCGCAGGTGGATAGTGTTAAGAGGGAGCTGAGTCAAAAGAGTGACCAGCTGGAGCAGACGATGAGGGAACTAGAGACCCTCAGGGTTGAAAACGAGAACCTCAGAGAGCTGAAGCATACAGCTGATACAAGTGTAGGTTAATATATCATTACCATCATAGCAACAGTTATGTAACATAGATATGTATAGAAAGATAGAGCTCTGAGTGTGCTTGATGAGAAGATAAAGATTTGTGAAGAAGCGGAGAGACGAGTAATAGCCGCTACAGAGAGAGCTGTATCTGCTGAGAAGAAGATACTGCTGATTAATAGGAATAAAACTTTAGATTGCATTACTACTGAGCTTATAGAGCTAGACAGACTATCTAATTGGACAGAAATGAACTCCAAGAATACACAGCACACCTTACAGCTCAGAACACATACTGAATCTGTAAGAGAATTGCTTAAGAGAGTTACAGAGCAATATCAGAGCCAATTCGATCAGTTAGACAGGGGTCTTCCTCTGTCAGGACTATCCAGAATTAACTCAGAGCTTCCTACACGTCCTATCCCTATCCCTATCCCTATCCCTGTCCCTGAACCAATCCCCTATCTCCCCACAGACGTAGAAGTATATCTCCCTTGTGCTAATTTCTCTGATCCAGTACATACAGGATATGCCCAGCCCAGATACGGCCCCCAGATGTTCCCCTCTAGATCTGAGGATGTACACAATCGGCTCATAAGGAAGTTATCCAATTGGCATTCCGAGTTAACGGACTCTGAGCTCTACGGATACATTATAGACGCTAAGAAGGCCGCTACAGGGCAGTCATTCTCTGGGATGTCTATGTCAGAGATAATTACTAGCGTACACGAACTTATTGTAAATCGCAGAATAATGTCACCTCCTGATTCTTAGATATTATATTTTACACATATTAATAATTAAATTATCGAATAAATTTATATATTTCTTATATCACACCTTGCTCAGATGCTAGATACACATGGCTACTGAGTGTCTAAATCTGAGACCTACCAGTGGGGAGATACAGAGACTCCTAACATCACTGAGGGACCGGACGATCCGGGAATCACACCCATATAAGGAGCTAATTACCTCTCACGCTAAGCTAATAGAATCTAACGACACTCTTAGACGTAAACAGAGAGAGCTAGAGTTAGACATTAGTGATCTACAGCTGAATCTAAGGAATGTTACAGCTGAGAGCCCTGCTAAGGGGAAGGGAGACTCTAGGAAAGAGGTGAGTACTGAAACTATAGATATTATAGGGGTTATAAACTGGAACTATCTTTGTAGGCTAATTTACATCAGAGACTAATGGGAGTAAAGGAGGAGCTTAATCAAGCGATATCTAAGGAGAAAGAGAGCTTAAATAAACTGGTACAGTCACGGGAAGAAATTGACAGACTTAAAATGGAGCAGGAAAGTAAGGATCAACAACTGAACCGTCTCAGATCTACCAGTCAGGATCTACAGGACAAACTCCGTTTGAGAGAGATAGAGAGAGAAGAGGTGTCAAGAATTAATCAAACTATGAATGATGAGTATCAAGCATTACAGATGACCTGCTGCTCTCTGGAGGATAAGCTCAGACAATTACAGAAGGATAATCAAGAGCTGATCACTAGATGGATGGATGTTAAGTCACGTGACGCAGACAGGTAAGATATTCACTGATTATTTTATTACAGGAGAATTATTGGATATATTAATAGGATAAATACTATGAATGAGACAGAGAACAAGATGAGATCTCTAGCCCAGGAGAACGAGCTATTGAAAAGTACACTAGATAGATCTCAAGCACTACCTAAGAGTAACGGTAGTAATGAATTCAGACCCCAGAACCTTCTAGAAAATATTAAAATAAGAGCTTTCTCTATTTCCCAGAAATCTGCTACTCCTGTAAACTCCCGGGACCTAGAAATGCCTCTCTGCATGAGTGCGTTTGTACCCAGCAAGCCCTCTTATAAATGGGACGCTCATGACGGTTGTGTTACCGCTATACAGTTCTCTCCTACTGGTCACCTCATGGCAACGGGAGGAGACGATAAATATGTGAAGTTATGGGATGTAGCAGAGGGAAGAGCTCAAGTTAGGTAATTAATAAATAATAAATAATATTTCTAAGGTTTAATGGCTATTTATAGATCTACGTTAAGAGGAGCTAATGCTGGGATTCTATGTATTGACTTTGATTCTCAAGAAAAGCATTTAATAGCCTCTAGTGCTGATTTTGCTTGTCGTTACTGGTCGACTACAGATCTCAGACTTAAACTGTCACTAACAGGACACACTAATAAGGCCATGGCGGTCCGGTTTATGCCGGAATATAAAGTAATCTCTGGATCTCACGACAGAACACTGAAGCTCTGGGACCTCAGGAGCAAGGCTTGTATACGGACAATATTCGTAGGATCCTCTTGTAATGATTTGGTTACCGGGGAGAGCTCTGGGAATAGTATTATATCAGGACATACTGATAAGAAGATACGTTTCTGGGACCCCAGGTAGGAATACTATTCTTTCGGTAAAGCTAAATAGCTAACTAACATACATTACAGGTCAGATATGGGATCAAATGAAATGCTGCTACAAGGTAAAGTAACTTCTCTCTCTCTCAGTCCGGACGGGTCTCAGCTGCTCTCCTGCTCCAAGGACGATGCCCTCCGTCTCATCGACCTCAAAATGCATCAAGTAGTGGGTACCCTAACGGCTGACGGATTCAGAATTGGTATGGAATATTCGCGGGCCTGCTTCTCTCCAGACGGCCGATTCGTAGCCGCAGGTTCTGTCGACGGATCTGTTTTTATTTGGAACGTTGCGAAGGCGAAACTAGAAACTTCAATCCGTGAACATACGAAGGAGGTGACAGCTGCTCTGTGGCATCCATCGGGCAGGTACTTCCTTACAGCAGAGCGATCTAAACGGTGCTTCCTCTGGTCAGACCAATAATTTTATCAGTTGCATATATTGACTGAGAATGTTTGTATTATTGTTTTGATCAGTTATTATTCTAGACACAATCTAATAGTCCTAAAATCTGGTTTTTAAAATATTTATTTCATTTTCCACCCAGGCCAGCTGGTCCTCCCAACAGATGGTATCTCTGACGTCATCTTCATATTGTAGTAGTGTGTTTATGTGTTCTGATTGGCTGATTTCTTCAGTTATTAGTCCCTCCAGTTGTAGGAGAGATTTCTCTAAATTCAGTCTAAAAATAGAATTAATTATAAGTCTATTTTTAATTCATTAACAACTCATTACCGGGCTGATTTCCTGGCGGGCTCTTCACTGATTGGTTGAATAACCTGTATACTTCTCTTCCTGCTTTTATTCTCGTCATCTGATTGGACTAACTTCTGGCGGAGTTTAGGCGCTATACTCACGGATCTGTTGATGACGTCACTCAGTGTAGCTGACCATTCATAGGGTATTTCTATGTCATATTTGCTTGTGTTTTGATAGCAAATAATAGCTGAGAATCTAACAGACTCCATTCTAGTGTTGAGTATAGACTCTAGGATATCTGCCCACGGAGGAGACAGTGGTATTCCCAATCTCTTCAATCTATAGCAAGCTATTAATATTATATCTTTCATATTATTATTGTAGTTATTTACCTGTGTGCATGTGTAGATAGTATGTTATTACATTCTGTAGATATATCCATATACTTTTGTATAAATACCTCCTCTATGTCTGATTCTATAGACAACTCGTTTAAACAGGTGTTTATTTTAGTCAGCTGATTATCCTCATTCCAATCCCACATATTATCACCATGAACAGGCCAGTTAACTTGCCTAGTCCTCCATCCAGTCAGTTCCTCTCTCACCCCTCTAATAGCAGCTGAGTATAGACTAGCTATGTTAGACAGACGTGTTCCTATTATTCCTTTCCTTTCCCTCTCTGCTGAGTGAGTAGCCGCTGGTTTAAAGCATAACGTGTACATTCTATCTGCTACATACTCTCTGAGTATCTTACAGTGAAGTAACGGTGTAGCCTGACTGTGTTCTGCTAGCCACACTAGAGTACTCTCTAGTTCCTTACGTCCTCTAACACACAGACCTTTACTAATACAAGATTCCCATACCTTTCCCACACAAGGAGGCGTGTAGCTTAAGCTAGGGACCTCCCTCGTGTGTAGCACCCCCAATGGTACCAGGGGACTAGTCCTCATATCAGATAAGATGTCTATTCTATCTCTATTTACCGTGACGTCACCAGCTAGCAGCAGAACAGCTGAGCATCCTTTTATCTCTGTTATAGCACAATCTCTCTTTATTAGTTTAACTCTAATTCTAATACCGTTACTCTGAGTATCAGCTAGGATATATGTATCTGTAGTTAGTGATGTCATTATATCCACTGGCCAAACAGCTGATCCATCAGCTGCTAATAAGACTAACAACCAATCAGTTACCGACCTACTAACCAATATTTTCCCTAGCAACAGAAGAATGTCTATGGGAGCTAATAGCCTGATCCTTTCTAACTCAGCTTTCTCTCTCTCCTGTCTGAGCCATGAGCTCTTCCTCTCTCTATCAGCTTGTGATACAAAATTGGTGTCATTTCCTAAGCGCCAAAGATCCTGTGCAATCCAATCAGGTGCTACTTTAGGGAACTTCTTAATTACGTCCCTCTTCCTCTCTTTAATAGCTATAACATCTTTCCACTGTTTCCAAGCGTTACGTAGTCTCATATTAACTACCTGGACCCTCTGCTGCTCCAGTCTAACCTTCCTTCTCTCTTTAGCCTCCTGTATCCCTGTCTCAGCCTCTGATAGCACCAGCTCTCTAATCAGCTGATCCTCTATCCCTGAGTATGTACTATCTGTCATACTACTGACTACTCGGTATAACAGATCTCTATGATTGCTCTCAGCTGTGAGCCCTGTAGTTACAATATCTATCATTATATCTTGCTGTATACTGACTAGGAGAGTGTTAGAAAAATTCTCTATGAATAGTTTAGTGTCTCTTATCTTACATCTCTCTGTCAGCTCTCTATCTACCTCCTCTTGTAGATATATTCCTACTCCTTCATATATTATATTAACACCTATCTCACCACTCAGCTGATCGATAAATTGTTGTCTTTGTTGTTGTTTTAACACCTCTCTAGCAACGTCATCCACTAAACTATTCAGCACATAATCAATACTGTGTAATGTCTCAGTTTGTGCTAAGCTATCTATCAGGTTATCCCAGTTATCTTTAGGGGTGTCTGAGCTGGAGACAGGGGGCAGGGGAGCACCATATACGACCTCTCCAAGTTCTTGGGTATTCTTCTGTAGAATGAGAGATAGAGGCAGCTGTTTAACAGCTGATTGTACCTGTTTAGCTGGATTTAAGTAGAGACTAGTTGTGTCACATTGTAACTCTAATTGAAGGCATATATCTATACACTCAGTGACGTCATCAAAACACAGCTGTCTCGTAATAGTTTCAGTTTCAATTGTGTCTCCTTGTTTACTTGTTTGTTTGTTTATTAGTCTGAGAGCCTGTAGTCTCATTCTAGGAACGAATCTGTTCAGGAGACAGGCTGTTAGGAATTCAGCACCTCGCAGGAGTTTGAAAAATGTAACGTAATCTTCTGTCGCCACTGCCCGCCATATTCTGAGCACATTTTGTACTGGAGGGGATAATATGACCTCATCTGGTATCTGTAGTAGATCTTGTGCTATCTTCTCAGTTTGTATTCCTAGTACTAAGGAGTAAGACACGAATAGGGTCTCGTTAGGACAGGTGACACCCTCCAGTCTCAGGTCCTTGTACATTTGTAGCAGAGGTGTTATGATAGACCGCAGAGAATTATCATTCATCTCAAAATCTTGTTGTTCAAACGGAGAGTTAAGAAGAAGGAAAGCACACAATTCATGGAATCTGACACAGCATTCCATCAGCTTAGCAGTACGTAGTGAGCACAAATGCTGTACAGTTATATCTTGTCTGACAGCCTCCAGTCTGTTACTCAGGAATTGGTACCAGTCCTTAGACTGGAGCTTGAAACTCATAATCTTGTGACAGAGGTATAGGACTGTCCTCTCTAGGGCAGACTCTGTTCTCAGCTCGTGGGGTAGGGGCTGAGACTTGTCCGCAGCACTTCTAGAGAATTCCTTTACTGCGGCCGTATGATCTACCTTATACTCTCCCCCCGGTAGCATTTCGTAGCTGCTTAGACATCTACGATCCTAGAGAGGCAATAATTACAGATTTAGAAGAGATAGAGTCCTTACCTCTCTCCATAGCCTCTCTTTCTCAGGACACATGTCTTCACAGCTACCCTTAAGGGTGTCTCCTCCGGGTCTCAGCTGTTCTCTCAGCTGATTGTCTCTCTGCTCTAACAAGAACAGCTGTTCCTCTCTGGTGGTAACACTCATTCTGGGATGGTCCTCTCTTGTAGTAACACTCATTCTGGGATCTGGGACTGCTGAGGAGAATTGTACAGTAGGCTGACCTAGTCTCTCCATGACACTCTTCTTAGTTACTCTCTGTATTTTACTCAGAACTAAGTTAGGATGTCCTTCTATAGTCAGCCCCCTTGCTAGACAGTCATTAGCCTTCTGCTCGCTATCAAACAGCAAGTAAGCATACCCCTTCTCTCTAAATATCCGAACAATACAGCCCTCCTTCTGTCTGATCTTATGAGCTAGGATAGAGTCCTGAGGATCAAATCCTTCTGCCTTAAGTTTCCATTTGTCTGGCACAGATAGTCTCGGTGACGTCAGTACTTGTCTCGTCTTTGTTGTACGAACTAGCAATAAATTCGGTTAAATTTATACAATTTGTAGCTGATAAACTCACCTGTGGGTCTTAGATTCTTGTTAGCCCTCTGGAAGGGATTAGCCCCTCCTGGTACAGGTGCTGATTGGAGGAAGAACGGATTGGCCGGAGCTGTCTGGGAAGATATCCGAGGTGGAGAAATGAATTTAGGATCTGCGTCCGAATCAGAAGATCTTCTTTTCGGTTTCTCCATTATTTCTCTAATCTTAACTGAATTGAATAATTAACAATTAATGAATACATTCTTGGGTAATTATCACTAATCTCTAGCAAGGAATTCACAATAACTACACTTGTAATTGTTTAGCAATGTTTATGAGAGGTTTAACGCCTGTAAGGAATCCTAGCTCTGAGAATGAACCAGAAGCTATGAGAGAGTTTAGTATAGGAAGACAGGCCTCATAATGTCTCTGCTGTATACACATAGCTATCTGCTGTAAGCTACCTACTATAGTAGAGTCTAGACGGCCGTAACGTAATAATTCTCTGAGCTGATCGACCTTAGTTCCTATGTCTACCAGCTTCTGTCTCTGTCCAGGATTACTGGTAGCGTGTCTGCACCGGAGGAGCAAATCCTCAAACACCTAAGAATTACATGAATTGTTCTTATTCTATTTTTAGAATAAGAACAATGTTAGAAATAATCATTATAGATTATAACTGACCTGTAGTAACGGCCTTACCTCCTGAGGGAGGTCTGGTAGTATGACGGGCACAGCGGGCTGAGGGACAGGGGCCGCCTGTCTAGACACCTCTGGAGCAGTGACAGGTGGGGCTGGGAATGTGATAGGGTGTATAAATTCATGAGATGGCTGCCTATGTCCAAGAGGCGGAGGATCATTCCACGCAGGGAGGGGGGAAGGTTTGTAACCAGGAGTAGGATTGGTCGGAGGAGGTACGAATCTTTGAGCTGACTGAGGAGGAGCATTGATTGGTTGAGGTGGAATCTGTGAAAATGTAGGAGCTACTGATTGGAAAGGTTTAGAAGTCAAAGGATTCTGCTGCGAACCAAGAGTAGTGAATGGAGGTACCTGAGGGGGCAATTTAGATACCTCGGGGGGCATTGGTGAGACTACAGGAGGAAACTGATATTTAATTGGGGGAGCCTGTTGGGGAAATTGTGATTCTATAGGGGGAACCTGTTGGGGCATTTGTGAAGCATCAGATTGTGGTGTGAGAGTATACTGATATTCTAAATAATAAATATCTAATTTGATTATATTTTTGAATTTTGCATTAATACAAACCTGATTGCTGTGACCCTCTAACAGCTGGTCTATAGCTCTGAGGCTGTACTGACTGTACTCTAGACTGTGATATTCTCCCAGGATTTATACTCATAATCTACAGGACATATTATAGAGTGACGTCATTATTATAATATTGCTTACTTTGAATGGTGGTCCGTGCTGCTGTTGCGCGCCCAAACACTCTCTTATCCGGTACTCCATCAGCTGACTAGCTGAAGACTTCAGCTGTAATCTCTCCAAGAAGAGTAGGGCTGATACCAGCTGGCCCTGTGACGTCAGCATTTGTATGTAATCCAGCAGGACTCTCTCTAAGAGGGTGTCCGGTCTGATTTGTTCAGGACGAGACTGTTGCTCAATTGAGAGACGGAGTAGGACAACCTTCTCTACGATACGGACTACTGAGTCAGTAACATCCCCCTCTGTGACCTGTAGAGAGTGCGCCAGTCTCTCCAGATCCCCGGAGCATATGTAGCAGAGCAGAGCAGCCTGTGTGTACTCGGGAGCTCCTCCCTCCCGGGTCAGTCTCTCTCCAAGTTGTCCACACAGCTGGAAGAACTCCTCAGGTGGTGCATAAGTTATGAGGGTAGCCAGGACCTCTCTCCAGGAGGCTATGGTACAGCTATTGGCTATTTCTCCCCACTGCTTCCATACGACATGACTCAGGAACCGACTGAATGGGTCTCTGGATCTTCTAAAGAATTTCTCTAGCGTCAGACGGTACAATTCCTTACCGCCTGCCGTGGCTAGGATGAGGGCCTCTGATAATTTCTGCTGCTGGAGACAGAGATCTACCGCCGTATCATAATCAGCTAGCAGTACTGCTCTCGTGATCAAACCCTCTGTGGAGCTGTCCTCTGCCTGTATCATGAACTGTTGTAGCTGTTGAGTAATCTCTCCTAGGGGTATCTCTTGGACAAGCGGTTTATCTCCGGCCTGTGTGTGCTCAGACAGAAGGTTAGCTAGTTCCTGATTAGACCCCTGAGGAGGAGGGGGAACTGTTGGTTCGAACTGATCGGAGAAGAAATCTGTTTGTCCGTTAGTGAAGAGAGAGCTCGCTCCTTCTCCAAAATCTGGCAGAGGTGCTCGTATTTCCTAACCAACCATTCAATGAATTTATTTATTACTATATTGTATAGTGTATTACCTGCGTAGAGGAACTCCTGCTGGAGGGTGACTGACTCTTCTGTCTGAGCAGAGCTTGCATCTTCTCAGACAGTTCTTTAGGGTCTACACCCGGTGACAGCAGTGGAGGACGGATCAAATAGTCAGCTTTATCCCTCAGATCTTTGTTTGTGTAGCCCAGGAGCTCCAGGAAGCGAGGTCTTGGATTCTGCTGGAAGGCTGCTTCTAAAAATAGCCACTGCATTTCATCGATTTGTCCCTTTTCCTTGGAAACTCTTTCTTGAGCAAACTCTAGACACTTGTTCTCTCTCAGGGCACCCTCAAGACTCACATTCCTGGATAGGAAGTTCGTATCTGTGGTTACTAGGCTGATAACGGGTTGTTGGTTCTTTACAAAACTCACTAATCTTCCGCCGAAACCGAAATTACCTCTGCGAAATAATCAAATAATAACACATCTATTACGAACTGACCAATAGAATTCCTACCTGCAAGATATGTGAGTCCATTTTGGCGGTTTAGGGGGAGGGTAGGATGCGTGTGAGAATGTTTGATTTTGTGATAAACCGGCGAACGGATCGGAAGAGTCAGTTTTCTGAAGGGACAACTCAGCCTGTCTGGCCTGTACCTCTTCTTCAGTAGGTCCCCCTCCCAGAATGGAGTATATACTAACTCTTGAGTTGAAGGAGGATGTAGCCAGGAGACCGGGGTGTTTGGGACACCACTGAGCGTCAAAGCACCACTCCTGAGTATGTACAAGATGTCCTATAATATTTCACTAATTGAGTTATACAGCTTATGAGTTACAACGAATACAAACCTTCATCAGTGTGCGGACTATTTGGGTTCCAAAGGAACATCTGATCATCTTTACCACATGACAGCAATAGATCAGGATCCTGTCTGCACCAGGCTAGACTCATGATACCCATCTGGTGTCTATCAAATGCTCTCAGAGGTGACTTAGCCATTCTTAGGTCCCACAACTGAATTATGGGATATGTGTCCTCTTCCGAACCTACTGCCATCTGGGTTGGTATCTCTGGATGCCAGACGAGGGCGCGTGGGCGGAACCTCGTGCCAGGCTGCGACACTCTGAGGATAGGTCCGTCCTTCCTGAGGTCCCAGACTACGGATTGACCGGAAGGGAATGTGGAACCAAGAATGGGAGCTACTTTGACATTCCAGCTTACACTCGTTACCTAGCAACGATAAGAGATGTAGTTATGTCAGAATTACTAATAGGCCTGGCTAGTTACCTCTTCAAACGGTTGTATACGTCCTCCAGGAGACATAGGCTTGCCCGGAGAGTTCAGGTCCCAGATATAAATCTCAGAGTCACTAGCTCCTGAGGCTAGGATGTTAGGCTGAATAGGAGAGAAGTCTAGCGTCCGTACAGCCCCTGAGTGAGAGGTACTTGTGTGTTGGATAGGGTCTCCTTGTCCTGAGAGAATTCTAGCTGCGTCCATCATCCAGATATGTCCTTCCTCTCCACTCCCTGCAGTACCCGAATAAAGTTACAAACTGCTATACTAGATATAAACTCACCGATAATCGTGCCAGCTCCGTCCGAACTCCCGAATGATGTCCAAATAAGTCTGTGCATCTTCTGAGTCAGCTGTACACGTCCACTCACAGCTAGATCCAGAGTTCCGGAGAGCTTAGGATCCATAGAGAATAGCTCCAGCTGACTGCTGGTACTGAAGGTATCATCCAGCTGTTGAGCAAGGGTAGCTGCTGCTAGATAACACCTCTGTAAGCTGGGGGGAGACCAGCTGATGTTTGCAGATCTTGTTACTTCTTTAACTTTCATTTAATTAGACTAAACTAATGCAAATGCGATTTATACACAAAATTGTTCAAACGTTACAGTTATGACGTCACTAGATCGTTAAAATACAGATTTAATGCCACAATTAATTACGTCACGATTCCCCCTTAATCTGACTCTCACAGGGCTTGTACCGTCTCCTGCGGCCAGAGACACAGGGGACGGGAGCAAGACCCTTCGGTCTCCGAGGGGGGGCGGGATGTGCAGACACGGTATGAGGGTTTGGATAGCTGGGACCAGACCGCGGGTCCAATTCTGGATTGGGGGGCTGATACAGAAATGGCTCAGATTTAGCTCCCAGCAGTTTAGGTTTGTTAGTCCCTATATGTGGTGTAATTATACTTGTCCTTAGCTTAGGTCCTATCTCCTCCAGTACACCTCTGTCCTGATATGAATCCTCTCCTCTAGAATGAGTTATTATAGCACAGTTAGAGTCTTGTCTCATCTTATGTGTAGCCGCCAGGGCTTCTCTACTTCTTCGAGGCTTGAGACAAGACTGTAAGGGCTCTGAACAATTGGTCCTAGAGTTGGTAGCAGTCCTGTTGTCAGGCTGGACAGGCTGGGGGGCTTGTACTGGAAGTGAGAGTTCCCAATCAAACAGATCATGCTCTCCTACGTATAGTCTCCGGGCACACGCATGGAATACTGCTTGTAGCGCCGGATAGTCAGGCTTATCGAAGTAGGAAATAGTCATTAAGTGAGCATAGAATGTCTTGAATTCATAAGGTAGTGCTGCTAGGAATATATCGTGATTATATGTATCTTTAATACGTCCTACTGTATCCTTGTCTTTGATTTTCCTCCAAGGTAACTGTCCTGTTACAAACTCAACTAGCATATAAAACAGAGACCAGAGATCGTCCTGTCTTCCGAGCTCTTCTCCACGATGAGCTGCCGGACTAGCGTAACGCACCGTACCTCTGAATGCTGCCTTCTCTCTCCTGGGTCTGACCTCTCCAGTGGGAAGTGTGAATTGTCTAGCAAGTCCAAAGTCCAGTAAATAAATGGTGTGACAAGTGGCAGAGCTACGGCCTATAGTGAAATTACTTGGCTTAACGTCTCTGTGTAGAAATCCGCATTCATGTATAGCTCGTATTGCTTCTAGTGCTTGTGTACCAACTCTGAGGGTTGTAGAGAGAGAGAACTTTAGCCCCTCTTGTCTCTTCCTTAGGTCTGACAGACTGGGTCCCTGTAATGTCATAACTACATAATTGAATTCAGGTGTCCTTCCGCAGCCCATGAATTCACAAGCATGTTTACATCCTAAACAAATCAGTAGTAATAGAGGTGTTAGAATATACAGAGGATACTAACCCTGGAGCTTCCTTAGTACAGCTACCTCCATCTTAAGGACCTGTTTGTTGGAGGCTAGAGACTCTACCTTAACGGCAACAGCTTCTCTCGTGTCTAAATCCTCCGCCCGGTAAATTTGTCCGAAGCCTCCGTTACCGATACAGCGGATAACTCGCCATCTGTCCCGAATGGTTTGTCCCTCCTTAAGGAGCTCCTGGATCTCCGGGGGCGGGGGACCAGGTACAACTTCACAGATGTTTGGAGGTAGAGGAGGCATGCCTGGGTCAGGACACAGCACGTCCATTGGCTAGAAATATAATAAATTTCCTAATAGAAAATTCAAATATTTCCCTGTTAATTAATATAAGCAATTCTCATAACTATTTCCACAAAATTAATCCAGGAATACTTAAGCTTAGGTAGGCGGAATTCTGGGTTTATCTGTCCCCTCTGTCTGAGATACAGGGTGAGGATTGTGCGGTGGTACTGACGTGTTAGGCAGGGAGTACAGGAACACTGCTACCATGACTAACACAGCTCCGATCAGGAAGTATATTGTAGGTATAAAGTCATCGAGTAAGAAGTATGATAACAAACAAGACAGTACTATAGAGATGGAAGTAGCGAATCCTTTCAGGATATTGTCTGCATACTTTATAACAACTGCTATCACTAACCCACCAAACGCCTGGAGGATAACTACTATCCACACGGTATTCGTATATCCGTGGAAGAAGCCGGTCTCCAGCACTGCTCGTCCGTCGTACGTGTAAGTACCCGCCAGAGCAAATAGAAAACCAAAGAATCCGAGTTGAATATTCCTAAGCCAGAGAGATACGTCCGAGCCTTTGAGGATCTTCTCGAAGTAGACCCCTGAGAACCCGGAGGTCAGACAAGCGGCGATAACAGCCCCCACGCCGACCACTGCAGTCAGTCCGATCCTAGGTTCGTCCTCCGAGGGTTCTCCCTGTGGCAGTTGTACCAGTGCTACCCCTGCGAATAGGAGAGTTAGAGAGAACCATTTTAGCATATTTAGCTTCCTGCCTAGCAACAGCACAGAGAATAGAGCAGTAGTTAATATTTTGAGTTGGTATGTAACCTAGGAAAATTACAGTAAATAGTCTGTTATTACATGACTACCATACTGGTTACCTGGTATGTAGCAGCGTCTAGATTAGAGAGAGCTAAGTATAAGAGGTTATTCTGTATTGTGTAGAGGAAGGCAGGTACTGCTACCTTGATAGTATCGACAGGTTTAGAGAGTATATGTGAGTGTAACACTTCATAGAATACTCTGAAGTCTCCTGACTCAAAGAAAACCATTAGCAGACAGGCGACCAGCTTCATGAGTTCTGCTAACACGACAGCTGTGGAGGCTAGGTACAGATCCTCCTCTGGGACTCTACGTGACACCCTCATGAGTAACACTAGAGAGGTAGTCTGTAGGACCAGCACCCCGAGACTCACGTATTTCAGATTTCCGATTTCTTTACTCATTAGATTTTTCCTAGAATTCTAATAATTCTATTCATTTATTATTAGCTAAATATGAGCTTGCTAAGACTGGTTCGATCCAGTTTTCTGCTCAGTCGGACTCTCAGTTATGGTCCTCCCTACACATCCCCCGACTTTACAGGCATACCTAAAGGAAAGTTCGATGATCGACCCGATCGTATGGGAGTACCAGACGATTATCCTGACCCCCCGTTCATATCGTATCAGGACCGACCAGCCCACGGATGGATGGATAGTGCAGGTCGTCGGAACCTGAACACTCCTCTGCACGAGGAGGATGACTTGCTATCAATGTGGCTATTCGATAGACCTCCGCCTCGTTACACCAATACTCAGCAGGTCCTGCAGCTAATGACAATGCTAGGTATGCTGTAGTGTCTGTATTTGTACATATACATATGTTATTAGTATACTCTCTTAGGAGTGCTGGGACTATTCACTTACGTGTGTGTAGCGTATGACAAGAAAGTTGGTGACGTAGCAGTTCCCAAGCAGTACCCACGGAACAATCTATACGTAGAGAGGGGCTACGATCCTGCCCTGGAGCCTGAAGTATTCACAGACAATCGTGTGAGAGAGCCGTACCCTCCTCGCTGAATACAGTTATAATGTATAATGCGAATATGTTACAAATATAATAATTACAAACAAATTGTTATGTGCAGTTATGTTACATTAAAATTAAGATATTCACAGGTCTATCTTTATAACACAAATAATCCGTCTCTATCGCTTTTTCGTCTTTTGATAATTCTTCACGAATTTGGAGAGCATCAGAAATGCGTCCGGCAAGCCGTCTCCCGTCATAGCAGATGTTCCTTGGATGTGCCACTCCCGGTCACTGAGTCGATTGACCCCTAAACTCTCCCCTACCTCTGCAGGAGTAGCCCGCTCCTTGCAGTCCTGCTTGTTAGCTAGGATTATCAGCGGAACGCCTCTCAACTCAGGATCTTCGAGAAGGAATATTAGCTCCCGTCTAGCCTCTTCAAACCTCAACCTGTATCAATCAATATAACAGATATATAATTTGAATTTATAAGATTAATATTAACTAACCTGTCACAACTGTCTACTGCAAACATAATCCCGTCAGCTCCTGAGGTGTAGTGCTTCCATAAAGGACGGACCTTCTCCTGTCCAGTCACATCCCAAACTAGGAAGGAAACATTATTTACGAGCGTTACCGTCTCTACGTTGAAGCCAATAGTAGGTACTGTGTCGACCTGTAAGGTATAAATAATAAATCGCACACTTGTATAACGAATGATACTAAAAATAACCTTCTCTTTGAGTTTTATACGATAAAGGATAGTCGTCTTGCCAGAGTTGTCAAGTCCCACCATTACAATACGAGATTGAGAGTTGGAAATTCCTGCAAGGGCCGTGCGTACCTTCTTGAATACATTCCCCATTATATATATATCTGTAAATAATAGGAATAAAATAAGGAAATATAATTGATAAGTGAGTAAAGCTAGAGTTAATAGCTATACCCTATTTTAAAATTACAGTAGCCGTAACTATGTGTATATTTGAATGCTAATAACTTGTAAACAGAGGACTGTTGAATGCCAACACGCGTGCTATAATCACACAAACCATGGATATTTCTTATCTATGGCTTCTATGCTGACTTCACGCACTACTAATTTGACTAAATTATGAGGAAATGTTCATGAATTGTAAGATGATTCTAAGAAAACATGACAAGTAATTGTATTATTGAATTATTTCTGAATGTTACAACAATTTGTGCTACAAATAATAGCGTAAAATATATGAATAACTTTGTGGCAGTCCCTCAGGGCGGCTGCTTAATAAATTGGCTGTGTCTTTCCCTCCATCATGAGAGTTGAAGGTCGCTATCAAATGCAGCAATTGACTCAGTCAGTCTCAAGCTAAGTAGATGTAGAATAATAGAGGAAGGGAATGGAAAACAAGTGAAGAGAAAAGAAGAGAAGAGAAGATGTTAATTATAATGTTCAATTCTGATCGTATATATACTTGTTGGTGAGTTGCAGGTGTCACAACATGTTTCTTATAAACGGTAATATTTCCTTAGTTACCACCTGCAACACCTACAATGTTTGTAACGCTTGCAACACTTGCAATGTTTGTAACGCTTCCAACACATACAATATTTGTAACGCTTACAACACCTGCAATAATGGAAAGAGTATGAAAAGGAGGAATATATTCTAATGTAAATAGTTCTTTCTACTTCTCTTTAGGATATCTCATTTCTTCACTTTCTTTCTTCCCCCACGCTCATGTACTCTCTATCAATTACAATGCTACAATCTTACTCTCAATTCTTCGCTCACCTCTGCTCAATTTTCTGACAGCATTCTCTCAATTCTTCACTCACCTCTGCTCAATTTTCTGACAGCATTCTCTCAATTCTTCGCTCACCTCTGCTCAATTTTCTGACAGCATTCTCTCAATTCTTCACTCACCTCTGCTCAATTTTCTGACAGCATTCTCTCAATTCTTCACTCACCTCTGCTCAATTTTCTGACAGCATTCTCTCAATTCTTCACTCACCTCTGCTCAATTTTCTGACAGCATTCTCTCAATTCTTCACTCACCTCTGCTCAATTTTCTGACAGCATTCTCTCAATTCTTCACTCACCTCTGCTCAATTTTCTGACAGCATTCTCTCAATTCTTCACTCACCTCTGCTCAATTTTCTGACAGCATTCTCTCAATTCGTCAATAAGCCCAGACCTTATCACTATAAATTCCTATCTAACAGAACCTAGAAACATTAGAAATGCTAGAGAAGTGACTGGAAAAACAATGAAATGTTAATCGATTCAGAAAATTGTTAAAAGCTTAGAATTATAATTTGAATATTTGAAATATTATGGAACTTATAATGCATAGGGTAGTGGGATAGTTATACTACAAAAGACTCATCAAATAGATTTAACAAGTAGTACAGTCAATGCAGGTCATAAGAACATCGTCGAGAAATGGAAATAATGGCCGTAAAACCAGAACGTCTTAGACAAGAACATGTTCTTAAAAGCAGCATTTGTTATACAAGAACATATACTTATAAGCAACATTTCTTATAAAATAACATGTTCCTATAACCAGCATATCTTATAGCCGAACAAGTTCTTATAGCCAGCATTTGTTATATACGAACAAGTCCTTATAAGCAATGTTATCTAGCCTCGGTTTGCTCAAGGGGGGGAAACAGTGTATTTGAGTAGACTTTGTGGATAGCAGTGAAGGATTTTGATGTGATTGTAGAAGAATCTGGATAGCAGTGAAGGATTGATGCGTTTTGATTCAAAGCTAGGTTATGGAGTGTCTTCTGCGTATTATAGAAGTAACCAAATGATTCAAATGGATAGCAGTGAAGGATTTTGATTTGATTGTACTATTTTTGGATCTGTATAAAGCTGTGGGTGGATGAGAGTATATAGAACTGGCTAAGAAGATGTTAAGATGTTAGACTATGGGCTTTGCCATGATTATCTAGCCTCGGTTTGCTCAAGGGGGGGAAACAGTGTATTTGAGTAGACTTTGTGGATAGCAGTGAAGGATTTTGATGTGATTGTAGAAGAATCTGGATAGCAGTGAAGGATTGATGCGTTTTGATTCAAAGCTAGGTTATGGAGTGTCTTCTGCGTATTATAGAAGTAACCAAATGATTCAAATGGATAGCAGTGAAGGATTTTGATTTGATTGTACTATTTTTGGATCTGTATAAAGCTGTGGGTGGATGAGAGTATATAGAACTGGCTAAGAAGATGTTAAGATGTTAGACTATGGGCTTTGCCATGATTATCTAGCCTCGGTTTGCTCAAGGGGGGGAAACAGTGTATTTGAGTAGACTTTGTGGATAGCAGTGAAGGATTTTGATGTGATTGTAGAAGAATCTGGATAGCAGTGAAGGATTGATGCGTTTTGATTCAAAGCTAGGTTATGGAGTGTCTTCTGCGTATTATAGAAGTAACCAAATGATTCAAATGGATAGCAGTGAAGGATTTTGATTTGATTGTACTATTTTTGGATCTGTATAAAGCTGTGGGTGGATGAGAGTATATAGAACTGGCTAAGAAGATGTTAAGATGTTAGACTATGGGCTTTGCCATGATTATCTAGCCTCGGTTTGCTCAAGGGGGGGAAACAGTGTATTTGAGTAGACTTTGTGGATAGCAGTGAAGGATTTTGATGTGATTGTAGAAGAATCTGGATAGCAGTGAAGGATTGATGCGTTTTGATTCAAAGCTAGGTTATGGAGTGTCTTCTGCGTATTATAGAAGTAACCAAATGATTCAAATGGATAGCAGTGAAGGATTTTGATTTGAGTTGTACTATTTTTGGATCTGTATAAAGCTGTGGGTGGATGAGAGTATATAGAACTGGCTAAGAAGATGTTAAGATGTTAGACTATGGGCTTTGCCATGATTATCTAGCCTCGGTTTGCTCAAGGGGGGGAAACAGTGTATTTGAGTAGACTTTGTGGATAGCAGTGAAGGATTTTGATGTGATTGTAGAAGAATCTGGATAGCAGTGAAGGATTGATGCGTTTTGATTCAAAGCTAGGTTATGGAGTGTCTTCTGCGTATTATAGAAGTAACCAAATGATTCAAATGGATAGCAGTGAAGGATTTTGATTTGATTGTACTATTTTTGGATCTGTATAAAGCTGTGGGTGGATGAGAGTATATAGAACTGGCTAAGAAGATGTTAAGATGTTAGACTATGGGCTTTGCCATGATTATCTAGCCTCGGTTTGCTCAAGGGGGG